>JAQBSW010001648.1:0-126420 GCA_029291075.1 Eudiplozoon nipponicum
TCAATTGTGGAAGCTGTTTGTGGGTAAGCGTTTCGTTAAAGTATATTTATACATTTTCATATTGCTTATAAATTTATGCTTTCAAGATCCCGTAAGATTGTTAAAATGTCAAGTCCAATTTTAGATATTGATGTTCCTGTTTGGGATGGAGATAGTGAGCTATTCTTTATGCGCGTAGACTCCGCTTTCTCCCCGTTTCCTGATTATGACAGTCATCAAAAACTGTCGAAAGTTTTTGTTAAACTACCTTCTGAATTGCAGCGACGGATTTATCCTAAGCTTGAGGTCATTAGGAAGCTACCTAATCCCATTTTGGGCCTACAAAACGAGGTAGAATCCTTGCTTGGACCCACGGAAACTGAGCAGATAATAAACAAATATGCGCAGTTAGATATGCCAAATCTTGGCCCCATCGAAATACTGAGGGAATTACGGAAACGTTGGTATAAAACCAACATTTCTGACCATGAGGCTAAGGTTGTTTTTATTAACAATCTTCCCCAAACATTAAAACTCTTTGCCAGACAGCTCCCCAACACTCTCTCTATAGATGACTTATCTGAGAGATGTGAGCTAGAATATAGGGTTTTGGAACCCAAAGTGAATCCATCATCCTTTTCTTCGCCCCCGCAAGATGATAGACTCTCCTCTTTAGAGAGAACAGTGGCGAACATGGCCAAAGTTCTAGAAAGATTGGCCATTAACAAATCCGAGCTAAATCAAGTGAATGCTCGACCAAAATTCGTTTCCAAGTCAAATTATAATGGTAGGCGGCGATCGAGATCTCCGCAATCCTTTAATAAATATGCTCCAAAGAACTGGTGTTATAACCACTAGAAGTTTTTTATGCTTGCCAAGTTTGTCTTTGTCGTTCCGAAGAATTTCCGAATGAGTGTCAATTTCCACAGCTGACGGAGAGGACAACAGACCGCAGGCACAAGGGTGCATCAGTACCGGGAAACGTCTGGCGCAGGAAGTAGAAGACCGTACTTTCTGCACATCAACGGCATCAACGGTATCAACGGCGCTACAGGGAAGAAGCCAACTACAATCCGACATCCCTGTCGACTCTTTTCATCCACGCCGAATTTTTCACATAGAGAACCAAACAGACAATGCCGGTCGCAATCACCAGCCTACTTGTTTGTATGACCCGGCCAAACAGCCAAACGAACTTCTGCACCTTCTTGATTTCAAAACTGGTGAAGAGTACATCGTAGACACAGGTGCGGCAGTCTCAGTTCTCAAAGGTGATTCAATGGCCGAGATGTCGCTAGGCGTTCTTCTCGCAACAGCTACAGACGAGCCCATACCAACATATGGCTGCTGGTACCGCACACTCAACATAGGTCTACGACGTGAATTTTCCCACAACTTCATCATTGCCAAGGTCTCACATACTATATTAGGCCTTGATTTCCTTCTAAAATTTTGGCTCATTGTTGATCTTGCCAATCAAAAGATCATCGATCCCTCCACCGGACTTGAACAAAGCTTTTGGACACTTGCCTCCGAGCGTTTGGAATTACAGGTCATTCAACCAACCCCAGTACATCATTCAGCAGAGATATCAGCAGCTCTTCGAAAATACAAATCGCTTTTCGATCTTAACAAGTCAGAGCTACGATTCTCCAACACGATGCATCATATTGTCACAGAAGGACAACCTATTGCACTCAAGAAGCGACCACTGGCTCCTGCTAAGATGAAAGCTGCCCAAGAAGAATTCTCAAGGCTTTTGGAAGAGGGAATCATCAGACCATCGAAAGTTCATGGGCGTCACCACTGCACTTAGTCTCAAAATCAAACGGATCGTACAGAGCCTGTGGAGACTACTGTAAGCTAAATTCAGTGACAAAATCTGATGCATATCCTATTCCAAATATCAACACTTTACTTGAAAACTCAACGGCAGTAATTTCTTCTCAGTGATTGACCTCAGACAAGCGTACCATCACATACCGGTAGCACCAGAGGATATCGAGAAAACTGCAGTCATCACTCCATTTGGCCTTTTGAATATCTTTGCATGCCTTTTGGACTTAAGTGTGCTACTCAGACATTTCAAAGATTCATGGACAACATACTTCGCGACGACTCTGTTTATTGTATGTCATATCTCGATGACATTATGGTATTCAGTCCAGATCTAGAATCTCATGCGAAACATCTACGAAATGTCCTCTCGCGCTTATCCAACCACGAACTCAAGATCAACTGTGACAAGACGCAGATTGCAACTTCATCCGTCGATTTCTTAGGGCATCGTATCATGGCCCAAGGTATTCAACCGTTGCCGTCAAAGACGAATTCAATCAAGAATATCAAGTCATCAAGGACTTTGAGCGATTTGCAGAAAATCCTGGGAGTACTAAACGAATATCGCAAGTTCCTTCCGGGCCTTTCAAAACAACTTTATCCTTTGTGCAGGCACCTGCGGAACCGAAAAGGACTTAGTAAGAATTCCATCATTGCTTGGTCATCCGAAGACGAGGAATTACTTCGACTTGCCATCAACTCGTTAGTAAATGCCACATTGCTTACACATCCAGATTTTGAAAAGCCACTTCTACTCACGACAGAGGCTTCCGAATTCGCTATTGGAGCCACGTTGGAACAAGAGATCGACGGAGTTCGGAAGCCTATCAGTTTCTACTCGCGTACTCTCCAACCAGTAGAAACAAGGTACGACACTTTCGGCCAATAACTTCTCGCCATCCACGACGCAGTGCGCCATTTTATCAGCATCATTAGCAGTAGCAGATTTGCTGTTTTCACAGATCATGCACCACTAGTTAGCGCACTTCTAAACGCAACTTCATCTATCGCCAAGTACCCTGCCAGAGTGGAAAGACAGCTTTCTCGTCTAAGTGAATGGCAATTTGACGTCTTTCACGTCAAGGGCAAACAGAACTTCATTGCAGATGCCCTGTCCAGGCCAGACGTCTCTCTACAACCACCTTCGCCGTCACAATTCACTGTCAACTCCGTGGCACTCAGTGAACCTGACTAACGCCAACTCTCCTGCAAACTGAACAACACGGTGACATTCACATTCAAAGATCAATAGCCCGTCACCCAACCAAGTTCATAAGCCGTCTGTGGGAAGGCTTACCAATTGTTTACTTCACGGGTACGCAGTCCAACAAGCCAGTTCTGCCGACCAGCCTTCAGAGAAAGGTTTTCGATTCAATTCACTCAATTTCTCACCCAGGAAGCCAAGCGACTGTCCGACTTCTTACAGATCGTTTATGGGGTCACAGACTTAGGCAGAACGTTAAACGATGGGTCTCAGAGTGTGCTATTTGTCAGAAAAACAAGATCACACGACACACTCGTTCTAAGTTGCAACATTTTCGATCTACTTCTCGCCTAGCCATCGTCCACATCGACATAGTTCATCTGACGAAGGTTCAAGGTTTCAGCTACCTTCTAACTATGATCGATAGATTTACACGGTGGCCTGCGGCATTACCTCTTGGCACCATTTCTGCAGACGAAGTAACTAACGGTTTTATCTCTGCATGGATATCTAATTATGGTGTTCCCAATGAGGTCATCACGGACAGAGGCACTTGTTTCTCATCTGATCGTTTCAAAACCACCTTGCGGTACATGGGATGCATCTTACGCCAGACGACTGCCTACCATCCCCAAGCTAATGGCATCGTAGAGAGAATGCATAGGGAACTCAAAGCTGCTTTAGCATCCTCGTCCATTAATGGCAACTGGGTCGATGCACTACCTTTAATTCTGCTTGCCATGCGTTCCCGTACTCGTGAATCCATTAAAACGTCTGCGTCACAACTCTTGTATGGCATGGATCTACGCCTGCGTAGTCAGCTCCCACGTCTACTACCAGCACAAGATGACCCACAAAACGAAGCTACCCGCCTTCGACTTCATTTCGGTAACATGTCCGAACAGCAGCTGAGACACACGCCTCGTCCAGTCTTCGTTCACCCACAGCTCCACAGCTGCAAGAGAGTACTCGTTCGCAACAATAATGCTGTTGCACCACTACAACCCAAGTATCGCGGTCCTTACCCGATTTTACTCAGACAACCAAAATACTTCATCATTATGCAAGGCGCTACACCGACATCAATAAGCATAGACAGGTTGAAACTGTTTATCGAACCACCTGATCCTGAGAGCGTTCAACCTTCTACACACGTCTCAGGCTCCGTCTGCTCACAATCTCAATATCCTGATTTGTATAACGCGTAATTGATTTTTTTTAAACATTAACATTAACTATAAAATTTTTTAACCTTTCGTTATTTTTAGTATTTGTCTCACGTGGCATAACTAGCTGTTCTTAGCTAACAATTGTGTAGCATTTTTGAACAGTTCTTTGGTATTATGCCATCTCTGAGGCAATGATCGTGTACATATTTTTATGCAGTTACCTTTGATTTTAATGTATATATTTTACATTATAATGTATTTCTCACACATGACATCACACTGCCTATTTTGGTATGACCAGCTACTTAGAGCTAACGCTTTCGTGTAGCAACACTAAGTACTGATCAGCTTCATATCATGGTACAGGCCACTTTCAATGAATATCTCAACTTTATCAATGGCACAAAGACCACTCTACAAATGTCATGACCACAACGTCGAGCAATCTAGCTCCTTTGGTCGTATACAAACACATTGACAACGATCCAACCTGCTTAGGTTTTAACTTAAATCTGGCAAATTCAGAGGCGATTTACCTCGAAATCTTCACGCTGCGGCTCCAAAAACTTACACTGCTCTATTTTGCTTCACGTGCTATGACCGTCCACTAGA
Source organism: Eudiplozoon nipponicum (assembly GCA_029291075.1). Lineage (NCBI taxonomy): Eukaryota > Metazoa > Platyhelminthes > Monogenea > Mazocraeidea > Diplozoidae > Eudiplozoon > Eudiplozoon nipponicum. The sequence continues at coordinate 4,804 of JAQBSW010001648.1, forward strand.
GCTAACAATTTGTGTAGCAATTCCTAGTGGTTACCTGGCATCATATCATTGTTGAAGCAACCAACAAGCCTATTTAAGCCCAGCACTTATGGTTCATCATATTGGTTCGAACTCTGTCATGCATTTCTTATCTAGCCTCGCAGAAAGGAACTTTTTTCCTTTTTTTTCAGAGAGGAAAGTGTTGTAACGACACAAATTAATGGCCGAAATATTGCGTAAATTAAATTAAATTTTATTTACGTTGCACCAATGAGAAAAAGCAAAACTTGGCGTTTAACCAATAGTGTGCAAATAGGCATGGGATGCTATTTAAGCACGGCAATTTACCATGCAAGCCAGTTGTGGCATTTTCATTCTACCTTGCTTCACGCGTGTGCGTTCTGTCGGCTGTCAATACCTACGCTGGTGATTTGATAGTTTCACCAACAACTAACTACATCCGTGACTCATCTTGTTGCGGTATACCGGAGAGACGAGCCAATTAAAGTGCAGAACCTGCAGGACGCTATCCACATCGTGATTACAGCTCAACCACGGGAGCGACAACTCAACCAGAGTCCACCCAAGGCTCTAAAACATCTTCACACTCTGAAGACTTCAGGAGAACGCATTACGAGGCCCTCTTAAGGGCCCCCCTATCAGTAACTAATCTCTATTCAGAGCACCTTAACCGAGTTTGTAACGTCGTACGGCATTTACTTGAAGCCGGGGCGTTTACACATTTCAGTTTTAATAAAACAAAATTTGAAGATAGAATCTCGAAAAATTATGCTGCTGAAAAACAATTAATCCTGTCTTTTATTTAATCATGAGAAAGTATTATCATAATCAAAATTTAGAAAAATCAGCAGTATTGAACATTTTTTCTAGTTCGGTAGATAACAAATTAAAATACATTTTAGTTGGAGGCGTTTCTCTAAGCCCCTTTGGCAATTGATTGTAAATTTTGTAAATTTTTGAAAAGAGAATAGCTTGCTCGCAACATTCCCCACCAATGGTGGAGGTATTGAAAAATGACCAGATCTAGTTCCAATTTCAGGACTCTTTCTTATTAGATTCATTTAGGCACCAGTCCACTGGTTCAAATGGAAAGCTTTTATGCAATAGCACATTCTCCGAAACCATAAAGGATGCAGTGATACAAACTGTAATCTAGTGGCGTATATAGTGCAGGAGATAGGACTAATTTGTTTCACAACTTTTCTTTGTACAGCTTCTATCTTATTAGACAAACCCTTTGTTAAAGGATTCCAAGTAGCGGCAGCATATTCTAGTATCGGTCTAATCCATATTATAAATATTTTAAATTTTATTTCATTCGATATTATATTTCTATTTATTAGTGCCCATCTGTTCTTGGCACTGCCTACTATCCTTTCAATATGTCTCTCAGCAGAAGCCGTACAATGAATAGTTATGCATAAATCCTTAATTTCTTGCATAAGTTTAATCTCAAAAACATCATTAATCTCAGAATCATGAAAATAAACGATAAATATCTTAGGCTACGTTAGTATCGACCAGAATGAATTCTTAAAAAATAACGGTATCTCGGTACAGAATAGAATAAATAAATTCAGATTATTGTCGCATGTGCGCATCGGTGGCGTAACATTTCTTTTGATACATTTATGTGTCATATTGTAGGGGTGTTTTGCGGAGTTGCTTTCTAGTTCGTGATTTTTTACCCCTACTACATATCAATGGTGGCCATTATTACTACCCGTGCACCCAATCAGTCTCTGATCCCTTTCGGATGGTTGATATGAGAAGACTGAAGAAAGGTTTCATAGATATATTCCACACAATGTACCATATATAAATATAATTCACTGTTAATCCGAATTGAATGAGTTGGTTGGCAATAATACAGATTTTAATGCACAAGTATGTTTTAAATACCGTTCACAATTAAACTAAATTGTCCGTCTTCTAGACGGCAAAAATAAAAGTGATTTATGTCTATAAAGTGAAATGTTTAGCACAAATGTCTGGATTGGAGTGAATATAGTCAAATGATTGAAAATACATGATAATATGAACATAGTAAAATGATTTATGTTTATAAAGAAAATGTTTTACATACAATTGGTTATTCTTACACAAATGTCTGGATTGTAATGAGTAGTCAAACGATTAAAGATACATGATAATATGAGCCTAGTAAAATTATTTATGTTTATAAAGGAAAATGTTTTGTGTAAACCGTTTAAAGATTTAAATGACAAACAACTCACAAATGTTTGACTCCTTGTTTTTTATAGTAAACAATCAATCATTTTCATAGTAACGAATAATCCGATTTAATGAGATAAATTCACTGACACAATAGTCCACCGCGTGATCCTCTCGGATCGCGCGCGGTTCTGTCTATTTTATAAAAACACTATTAATTACAAATAAAATTGCAGTTCAAGAAATATCGATTAAAACTGCTTGAGACTAAAAGAGATTGTTCCTAAAATCACAGCTAAGAGAAATATTGTTTAAGGACAGAGTTAGAATATTTGACCTTAAAGAGCACAGCGTTTATAAAAATCGACCTTCTATGGGTTGTAACACGGAGCCGCGTGTTACAATATAGCTGAACTCCATAATGGCCAATTGACGATTCTTACAGACGTCGATTGATTTCGAAGAGAGTAAGAGATAAGCCTGAAGACACGACCACATATGCCATTTCTTAATAGGACAGATTCAATTACCGAGAAGGAGATAGAGTCGAATGCCCAATATCAAGATGGTTGAGAGTCAGCTGTGTTCTTGAGAGATGGAGGATAGACATTGATTTTAGATGCCAGCTAGTTTAGTAGAGAAGCCCTCTATCACATATCCATGTTGATCAACAAAAAGATTGAAATAGGTTCCCAGTTAAATTAAGGGAGATATTTGATTATAAATAATATTGTCAAAAATTTGGTCAATAACATTTAGATACTGTTTGTCGTGGAGAAGTAAGATATGTGCGATTGTTTAATAGGAGTTGCGAATCTACTATTGAATTAGTTTAAATATGACCAGAAGGATGAACCAAAGACAGCATGAACGGAAAGCATAATATCATGGTTAAATTGGTTTTGTGCTTACTGGCGATTCATCAGTAGAAGCTCGATATATAGTGAGTATAGGGCACAGTACCGGCTCTAACATATGAGTCGCTCGTAAGCACAAAACGAATGTTCAATTTGGCCAATCATAGGATGAAAGTGATGGGACGAAGGTTCTTATAAGAGGAGGTCAGCAAAGTTACACTTTGCAGAATAGGCGAGATCGGCTACTTTCGTCATTCCCGAGATAAAGTATTGTTCAGTATATACATGTTCACGACTTCAGCAAGTAGAAAGATAAAATGTCTACCCAAAAGAGCAATCATGCCAACGGAAACAAACAAAATAAGGATTGACTAATGCAATTTTGGTTCAAGTTGTTTTGCTTCTTTAAAAAAATTTGGTTGACATTAATGGCTACCTTCTTCAGATGGTCCAATTGCTCCTGTTAAATTTTATACGATCGTCAGAAATCGAAATTACGTGCACTTTGACATTTGGATTATCCTTTTTTAATAAATTTGTGCTTAAGATAAAATTAACGAAGATAATTCATCATGTCAAAATAATAACGAGTCACAACTTTATTCTTTAAATAAGTATAATCTTAGCATACAGAACCTCTTATTGTTCCTTTAATATTTGTATGATGTCTGAAATAAGGAATACGTTAGATGTAGCGTTTTTTTAAGTTTGTAAAAATAATCTACAAAAGTTTCATATTTCTTAAATTCAAAGATAAATATCATGGAACTAATAAAATTCATATCATTGTTTAAACTCGAATACGATTGTCTGTAAACGGCTGTGATAAAGATATTGATAATTTTAATCGTCATAAAATCAACAACAATAATATTATTACAGGAATACAAAAGTTTAGCTTTATGTTGTAACACACGGCTCCGCGTTACAACCCAACGAAATTAAATTTTTGACAAATATAGTTCTCCTTAAGGTCACAAAGGCTGATTCTGGTTTTACACAATATTTCTCTTAACTGAGATTTTAGCAACAATTTCTGTTAGTTTCCAGCAGTTTTAATTGAGATTTCTTGAACTGCAAATTTAATTTTAATTAATGGGTGACGCGCGCGGTTTAAAATGGCTCAAACTTTTTTGAATACTGAATTAGAAAAAATTATTACGGACCTTCAAAACTCCATGAAGGAGCTTAGGGAGGAAAATAAAACTTTAAAAAATACAATTTTAAAGCTACAGTCGGATGCTAGCAGCTATTCAGCAAAATTGGATGTATCCGAGAGGAGAAATGATAATTTAAGCGCAAAAATTGAGCAATTGACCGTTTCGTTAAACAATAGGATGGATAAATTAGAAGACAATGTTAAACCATGGATTGAGTTAAGCGAAATAACTAAGGAAGATGACATATCAACAAAAAGCAGTTCTTCTGGGGAAGAAATATTGAATATCTTGTCTAATGAAGTTTCTGCGAGAATTGGAAAACAAGAACAATTAATTTTATTTAATCTTAAGGAAAATGCTGATCATAAGGAAGTTGAAAAGTTAAATGCTCTAATAAGAGATACGACTGAAGCTGAAATAACTAAATGCTTTAGAGTGGGACAAAAATCGGAACGTCCAAGACCAGTTGTGATAAAATTGTCAAAAAGGCCGACGAACAAGCAAGTTGAGGATATTAATAAAAAGAAAGAAGAATGCAGTAACTTTCAGAACATATTCATCACTAGAGACAAGACGTTTCTGCAAAGAAAACTGGCTAAGCAAAAAAGTTAAAGAAGAATCTAGACCAGAAATCAAGTCAAGCGGAAATAGTCACAATAAAGGCTGTGTCAAACGACTCTAAAATCACAAAAAACGGGGTTTCGTTAATGAATGTGGTGGACAGCGGACAGTTACGAACCATAGATACGGTACCCAACAAACGAAGTATAAGGAAACCGAAAAAGTTAAATCAGTAACTATTGATGATAGTAAAGATGAGTTGTCCTGTTCATATACATTATTTTATGCTAATTGTAGAAGTATTAAGAATAAAACTTTTTTGTTGTGTGATTTTATAATAAGTAACAATTTTGACTTTATAATACTATCTGAAACCTGGCTGAACAAGAACATTGAAAACTATGAATTTGACATTCCTCATTATTCTCTATTTAGGAAAGACAGATCACTGGATAAAAGAGGTGGAGGAGTACTTATTTATAGCAAATCGATATTAAATGCAACAGTGTTACATTCTAGCGAATATAATTCTGTCATTGATTTTGTATCTATACAAATTGATAACCTGATTCTTATCGCGGTTTACAGACCGCCGTATGCTAATTTACATGATGATCAAATGTTTATCAATTCCTTTCAATCTATTTTTGACTGCCATGGTTATATTATTGTGGTAGGAGATTTTAATAAGGTGCATGACTGTGAAATAATCAATCTTTTTTCTAATCATGATCTTAAGCAGATTATAAAGGAACCAACTAGAGGTTCGGAATGCTTAGACCATGTATATTTAGAAGTTGAAGTGTTGAACTCACACAGTTATGATGTTGTAAATTACTTTAAAGAATTGGATCATAAACAAATTATTTTACAATGGAACATTTTGAGTAGCAAAACATTGACACCTAATTTTGAAAATGCTCACGTGCAATGTTCCAGAATCAACTGGAATCTTTTTAGAGAATTAAGCTTATCAATTGATTATGAAAGTTTATTTATCATGAACGATGACGAATTTGTTTCTTCTGTTTCACTGTTATTATCTGATATATTTAGAGCATCAACATTTACGGATGTAATACCAAAGCGAATCAATAGGAAGTTATGTAAGCTAAGAATCAAACGAGATAATATAATGAAATGTAGTCTTATCAATAGTATTAAAAAAATGAGGTTAGATATGATCGATAAAGAAATTAATTCATCACTGCTGATAATCCGTCAAAGATCAGAGAGAATTATTCTGGCTAAACTGAAGAGTAATCCTAGACTAGGATACAAACTCCTCACAGACTATGGTAAATATAAGGAAAAATTAAACCTTATATTACCTGTGGGTAAAACTGATTATGAATTTCTCTGTGAATTGGATGAAGTATTTGGCAACTTGTTATGTAATCCGCAGAAGGAAAGCAATTTTATTGATCTACCGGATCCTTCGGGAAACCAGGATCTAGGACTTGTTATTGATAGTGATGCATTGATAGAATTAATGTTAAAAATAAAATTAAAAAAGACAAAAAGATCACCTTGGTATATCGATTGATAACCTACTTCAATTACCTTTAAATTTTATGAATGCGCTCTGCAATTTTATAAATAGAATTTTGAAGAATGGGATATTACCAATCGATATACTAACAATAGTAGCTAAACCTTTGCCTAAAGTAAGTAAACCAACGGGTGCCAGTGATTACAGATTAATCTCTATTATTCCCTCGTTTGTGAAGATAATAGAACGATTAATACTTGATCATTTAGAACGTATGCTGCCGGCTGATTTCGATGTATGCCAGCATGGCTTCACGAAAGACAGGCCGACAACTACTAATATGCTCTCTATGTGGAAACATGTAATTACATTAGATGAGAAAAAGTTAGATGCATTAATTGTATTCATAGATATCTCAAAAGCTTTTGACTCTATATCTTTTGATGCTATCTTGAATGCGATTAATTTATTGAATATTGATCCGAATATTTTTAGATTACTTAGGTACTACTTATATAATCGAAGAATGAGTATTCAAGTAAACGATTTGGTATCTAAATCGAAAAGGGTAACAAGTGGAGTTCCACAGAGATACAGTTTGGGACCAATATTATTTAAAATTGTATTTGCATATTTGGAAACTAAGATTCCTAACGGTCGAGTTTGCAAATTTGCTGATGATTTGAAAATAATCTTTCCAATTGATCCAAATAATGTTGAATTCTCCAAAAATAATGTGACACTTGATTTGTATGATTTAAGTAGATATCTGTTAACACTAGGGCTGAGAATAAACAGTAAAAAGACGAGAGCTTTAAAAATAGGTAACAGAACAGATTTTAAGTATGTTTATTTTCATGATGCTGAGATTAATGATGTTTTTGAGATTAAACTTATGCAAGAAATTAAGGATTTAGGCATAACTATTCATTGTACGGTTTCTGCTGAGAGACATATTGAAAGGATAGTAGGCAGTGCCAAGAACAGATGGGCATTGATAAATAGAAATATTATATCACATGAAATAAAATTCAAAATGTTTATAATATGGATTAGACCGATACTAGAATATGCCGCCGCTACTTGGAATCCCTTAACAAAGGGTCTGTCTAATAAAATAGAAGCTGTACAAAGAAAAGTTGTGAAGCAAATTAGTCCTATCTCCTGCACTATATACGCCACTAGATTACAATTTGTATCACTGCATCCTTTATGGTTTCGGAGAATGTGCTATTGTATAAAAGTTTTCCATTTAAACCAGTGGTCTGGTGCCTATATGAATCCCATAAGAAAGAGTCATGAAATTGGAACTAGATCTGGTCATTCTGCAATATCTCCACCTTTGATTGGGAATGTTGCGAGCAAGCTGTTCTCGTTTTCAAAAATTTACACAATTTATAATCTATTGCCAAAGGGGCTTAGAAAAACGCCTCCAACTAAAATGTCTTTTAAATTTTTATCTACCGAACTAGAAAAGGTGTTTAATCCTGATGATATTTTTAATTTTGATTATGATAATACTTTTTCATGGTTAAATAAAAGCCAAGATTAATTGTTTCAGCAACAAATTAAAATATTCGAGTTATAACTTAAATTTTCAATTTTGATTAAGAATCTATCACTGTTTACAGCTGATCTTTGAGATGCCGATAAACTGTACAGTACACTTAATTGCACATATATATGTGATGTGATATCTTTTTACATTGTACATTTTCTAATTTTATTATTTAATGGAACATGTGTGGTTTGAATCCAAATAAAGATATTCTATTCTATTCTATTCTAAATAGAATTTCGTTTAATAAAATAGACATCCGCGCGCAATACGCCTGTAACATACAGTGGATTTATGTGACTTAACGCTCAAAGCCAGGATTTATATATTTTGTTTGCTTTCTTACATAACTTTCTTACAATAACTTTATGGATTTATATTTTGTGTATTTCATAATCATTTATCTGAAACCCTACAGTTCAGGGGATTTATGTTATTTAACACTCAAAATCTAGCATACAGTGTATTATTGTGACAACGCAAACTTGAATTTATATTTTATGCTTATTGTGAGTACTTTTATACGATCTTTATCTTTGTAAACGCTCCAGCTTCAAGTAAATGCCGTACGACGTTAGAAAGTCGGATAGAGTGCCTTAAATATAAAGGTAGTACTGTTGTGGGGCCCTTAACAGGGCCGGTCTTGCATTCCCTGGCAAATGCCTAGAAGGTCCACTTGTGTAGCGGTGTCCAGAAGTACTCCTAGTCTCTTGAGACCAGCTCGGGTTGACTTGGGTTGTGGTTCCTTCTGTTGTGGCGTTGGAATCTCGCTGAGTTCTGCAGTAATTGGCTCGTCTCTCTAGTTGTACAGCAGCAAGATTGGCGTGACTGATATTGCCAATGTTGGTGATGCAAGGTGAAAAATCGGCGTATGTGATAGGTAGCAGACAGTACGTCGGAGAAACGCACAGCAGAAGACAAACGCGACAACTGAATTACATAGTAAATTCACCGTGCTTAAATAGCCATGTAATAGCCATATATAGCTACTTGCACATTATTAGTTAAAGGCAAGTTTAGCTGTTTCTCTTTGGGGCAACCTAAATCGAATTGAGTTTAATTTACGCAATATATCAGCAATTCCTTTGTAGCGTTACATCACTTTCCTCTCTGAAAAAAGGGGAAAAAACATTCCTCTCGGCGAGGATAGATAATAAATGCATGGCAGAGTTCGAACCAAGTTAAGCAAAAAATAATATACCATAAATGCTTGGATAAAGTATGCTTGTTGGTTGCTTCAACAATGATATGATGCAAAGTAACCACTAGGAATTGCTACAAAAATTGTTAGCTGTAGTGGCTCGTCATACCGCGTGAGGCAAAATAGAGCCGCAGCATGAGGATTTCGAGTTAGATCGCCACTGAAATTGCCAGGTTTAAGTTAAAACCTAGGCAGACTGGATCGTCGTCAATGTTTTTGTATTCGACCAAAGGAGCTAGTGTGTGCTCGACGTTGTGGTCATGATATTTGTAGAGTGATCTCTGTGCAACTGATGAAGTTGATATATGCATTGAAAGTGACCTGTATCATGATAAGAAGCTGATAACTACTTAGTGTTGCTACACGAAAGCGTTAGCGCCAAGTAGCTGGTCATACCAAAATAAGCAGTGTGAGGTCAGGTGGGAGCCATACATTATAATTTAAAAATATATACATAAAAATCAAAGGTAAATGCATAAAATAAATGTTTGTACTCAAACATTGCCTCAGAGATGGCATAATGCCAAAGAACTGTTCAAAAATGATACACAATTGTTAGCTAATAACAACTGGTTATGCCACGTGAGATAAATGCGAAAAATAACGTAAAGTTAAAAATTGTGATACGTAGAATAACGAAAAATTAATGTTAAAAAAAATCAATTACGCGTTATGCAAAGCAACCTTTTGAGATTGTAGGAAGATGGAGCCTGAGACATGTGTATAAGTTTGAATGCTCTCAAGATCAGGCGGGTCGATAAACGGTTACAACCTATCTATGCTTAGTGATGTCGGTGTCGCGCCTTGCATAATAATGAAGTATTTGGGTTTTCTGAGCAAAATCGGGTAAGGACCGCGATACTTTGGTTGTAGTGGTGCAACAGCAGTGTCGTTGCGAACGAATATTCTCTTGCAGCTGTGAAGCTGCAGGTGAACGAAGACTGGACGAGGCGTATGTCTCGGCTGCTGTTCAGACATGTTACCAAAATGAAGTCGAAAGCGGGTAGCTTCGTCATGTGGGTCACCCTTTGCGGGTAGTAAACGTGGAAGCTGACTACGCAGGCGTAGATACATGCCATACAAGAGTTGTGACGCAGAAGTTTTAATTGATTCACGAGTACGGGAACGCATGGCAAGCAGAACTAAAGGCAGTGCATCGATAAAGTTGCCATTAATGGACGAGGATGCTAAAGCAGCTTTGAGTTACCAATGCGTTCTCTCTACCATACCGTTAGCTTGGGGATGGTAGGCAGTCATCTGGCGTAAGTTGCATCCCATGTACCACAAGGTGGTTTTGAAACGATCCGATGAGAAGAAAGTGCCTCTGTCAGTGATGACCTCATTGGGAACACTATAATTTGATATCCATGCAGAGATATAACCGTTAGTTACTTCGTCTGCAGAAATGGTACCAAGAGGTAATGCCGTAGGCCACCGTGTGAATATATATTTCATAGTTAGAAGGTAGCTGAAACCTTGAACCTTTGTCAGATGAACTATGTCGATGTGGACGATGGCTAGGCGAGAATTATTTCGGAAATGTTGCAACTTAGAACGAGTGTGCCGTGTGATCTTGTTTTTCTGGCAAATGGCACACTCAGAGACCCATCGTTTAGCGTTCTGCCTAAGTCTGTGACCCCAGTAACGATCTTTGAGAAGGCGGACAGTTGCTTGGCTTCCTGTGTCAGAAATTGAGTGAATTGAGTCGAAACATTTATACTGATAGCTGGTCGGCAGAACTGGCTTGTTGGGCTGCGTACCTGTGAAGTAAACAATTGGAAAGCCTTCCCAGAGACGGCATATGAACTTGGTTGGGTGACGGGCTATTGATCTTTGAATGTGAAAGTCACCGCGCTGTTCCGTTTGCAGGAGGGATGGGATTAGTGCAGGTTCACTGAGAGTCACAGAGTTGATAGTGAATGGCGACGGCGAAGGTGGTTATTGCGAGACGTCTGGCCTGAAAAGGGCATCTGCAACGAAGTTTTGTTCGCCAATGACTTGGAAGATGTCAAATTGTCATTCGCTTAGACGTGGAAGCTGTCTTTCCACTCTGGCAGGGTACTTGGCGATAGTTGAATTTGCATTTCGAAGTGCGCCAGCTAATGGTGTATGATCTTTGAAAACAACAAATCTGCTACTGCCAATAATGCTGATAAAATGGCGCACTGCGTCGTGGATGGCGAGGAATTATCGACCGAAAGTGTTGTATCTCATTTCTACTGGTTGGAGAGTACGCGAGTAGAAACTGATAGGCTTCCGAATTCCTTCGATCTCTTTTTCCAACGTGGCTCCAATAGCGAATTCAGAAGCATACGTCGTGAGTAGAAATGGTCGCTGAAAATCTGGATGCTTTAGCATTGTGGCAATTACTAACGAGTTGGTGGCGAGTCGAAGTAATTCCTCGTCTGTGGATGATATAACTAATGATGGAATTCTTGCTAAATACTTTTCGATTCCGCAGGTGCCTGCGAAAAGGATAAAGTTTTCTTGAAAGACCTGGAAGGTACTTGCGATAGTAATTTATTACTCCCAGAATTTTTTTTGTAACTCGCTAACAGACTTTGGTGACTTGATAATCCGGATTGAATTCGCCTTTGACGACAAAGGTGGAATACCTTGTGACGTGATACGATGCCTTAAGATGTCCCCGGATGTAGTTGCAATCTGCGTCTTGTCACAGTTGATCTTGAGTTCGTCGTTGGATAAGCGTGAGAAGACATTTCGTAGATGCTTGGCATGAGATTATAAGTCTACACTTAATACCATTATGTCATTGGGGTATGACATACAATAAGCGGCGTCGTCGCAAAGTATGTTGTCCATGAATCTTTGAAATGTATGTGTAGCACACTTAAGTCCAAAAGGCATATAAAGATATTCGAAAAGGTCAAATGGAGTGATGACTGCAGTCGTTTTAATATCTTCTGATGCTACCGGGATGTGATGGTAGTCTTGTCTGAGGTCAATCACTGAGAAGAAATTGCTGCCATTGAGTTTTTCAAGTAAGGTGTTAATATTTAGAATAGGATATGCATAAGAGTTTGTCACTGAATTTAACTTACGGTAATCTGAGCAGGCTCTGTACGATCCGTTTGATTTGGAGACTAAGTGCTGTGGTGACGCCCATGAAACTTTCGATGGTCTGATGATTCCTTCTTCCAAAAGCCTTAAATATTCCTCTTGGGCAGCTTTCAGTTTAGCAGGGGCCAGTGGTCTCTTCTTGAGTGCAATAGGTTGTTCTTCTGTGACGATTTGGTGCATTGTGTTTGAGACTCGTAGCTCTGACTTGTTAAGATCGAAAAGCGACTTGTATTTTCGAAGAGCTGCTGATATCTCTGCTGAATGATGCACAGGGTTGGCTGAATGACCTGTAACTCCAAACGCTCGGAGGCATGTGTCCAAAAACTTTGCTGGTGGAGGGGTCGATGATCTTTTGATTAGGATGATCAACAATGAGCCGAAATTTCAAAAAGAAATCAAGGCCTATTATATTGTGTGAGACCTTGGCAATGATGAAGTTGTGAGTAAATTCACGCCGTAAACCAATATTATTTACGATACCGGCAGCCATAAGTAGGTATGGGCTCGCCTGTGGCTGCTGCAAGAAGAACGCCTAGCGACATCTCGGCCATTGAATCACCCTTGAGAACTGAGACTGCTGCATCTGTGTCTACGATAAATTCTACGCCAGTTCTGAAATCAATAAGGTACAAAAGTTCGTCGGGCTGTTTGGCCGGGTCATGCAAACAAGTAGGCTGGTGATTGCGACCGGCGTTGTCCGTTTGGCTATATATGCGGAAAATTTGTCGTAGACGAAAAGGGTCGACAAGAATGTCGGATTTTAAGTGATTTCTTTTCCCGTGGCGCCGTTGATACCGTTGATGCGCAGAAAGTACGTTCTTCTACTTTCTGCGCCAGACGTTTCCCGATCCTGATGCACCACTGCGCCTGTTTTCTGTTCTCTTTCCCGTCAACTGTGGAAATTGACATTCATTCGGAAATTCTTCGGATCGACAGAGACAGACTTGACATGAATAAAAAACTTCTGGTGATTATAGCACCAGTTCTTTGGGGCATATCTGTTAAAGGATTGCGGGGATCTCGATCGCCGCCTACCGTTATAATTAATTAAGGGCATGAATTTTGGTCGAACATTCACCTGATTTAGATCGGATTACGCTATGGCCAATCCTTCTAGAGCTTTATACATGTTTGCTACTGTCCTATCTAAAGAGGATAGCCTATTATCCTGCGGGGGTGAACAAAAGAATGACGGATTCACCTTAGGTTCCAAAACCCTAAATTCTAACTCACATCTCTCAGATAAGTCATCTATAGAGAGAGTTCTGGGAAGCTGTCTGGCGAATGGTTTTAATGGTTGTGGAAGATTGTTAATAAAAACAACCTGAGCCTCATGGTCAGAAATATTGGTTTTATACCACCGTTTCCGTAATTCACTTAAAATCTCGATGGGGCCACGTTTTAGCATGTCTAACTGCGCGTATTTGTTTATTAATTGCTCGGTTTCTACGGGCCCCAGCAAGGATTCTACTTCATTTTGTAGGCCCAAAATAGGATTAGGTAGCTTCCTAACGGCCTCAAGCTTCGGATAAATCCGTTGCTGCAATTTAGAAGGTAGTTTAGCAAAAACCTTTGACAGTTTTTGATGACTGTCATAATCTGGAAACGGGGAGAAAGCGGAGTCCACGCGCATAAAGAAGAGTTCAATATCTCTATCACAAACAGGAACATCAATATCTCAATTTGGACCTGACATTCTAATAGTCTTGCGGGATATACTTGAAACGAAACGCTTACCAACTAACAGCTTCCACAGTTGAAACAGAATCTTCCGCAGTTGAATCTGCCGAACAAGTATAGTCAATGTGCGTTCACAGCTCACTCAGATGTACAGTTTTGTTCGTAGATACCTTTCTTCCACTAACAGCTTCCAAAATTGAAACAGAATCTTCTGCAGTTGAATCTGTCGAGCACGTACAGTCAATGATCGTTCAAAGATCACCAAGGTGTACTATTTTGTATGTAGGAAAATTGAATAGAACATATAACCCAAAAAAATTCCCCAGAAGTCCACGACTTTAGACAGATTGAGTATAAGACCTTCCGCCTAAAAACATGTATCCAACAAAATTTCCCAATAGAACACGAACAGAGTAAAAACGTATACGCCACTGTTAATTTAAATGAAAAAGAAAGTCGATTTTATTTATACAAAAAACAATACAGTACTTCGTATCCTGGCGCGTTCGCCAATTTTGTAAACGCCGCAGCTTCAAGTAAATGCCGTACGACGTTACTAAGTCGGTTAGAGTGCCTTAAATGTAAAGTTAGCGTCGGTCTTGCGTTCTCTGGCAATTGCTGAGAATGTCCGTTTGTTTAGTGGTGTCCAGAAGTACTCCTAAACTCTTGAGACCAGGTCGGGTTGACTTGAGTTGTGGTTCCTTCTGTTGTGGCGTTGGAATCTCGCTGATTAACTTCGTCAAAGTTCTGCAGCAATTGGCTCATCTTTTTAGTTGTACAGTAACAAGATTGGCGTGACTGATATTGCCATTGTTGGTGATGCAAGGCCAAAAATCAGCGTATGTAAAAGGCAGCAGACAGCACGTCGGAGAAACGCACAGCAGACGGCAAACGCGACAACTGTATAACATGGTAAATTCACCGTGCTTAACTAGAATAGAATAGAATAGAATATGTTTATTTGGGTTAAAACCACACATGTTCCGTCAAATAATAAAATGAGAGAATGTACAATATAAAAAGATGTCACATCACATAAATATGTGCAATTAGTTGTACTGTACAATTTATCAGCATCAGAAATTTCGGCTGTTAAGAGTGATAGATTCTTCATCAATAATAGGAAAATTTAAGGTATAATTCGAGTGTAACATTTTGGAAGAAAAAAAGAGAAACATGACTAATAATTGATTGTATGCATTGTTGATTAACAAGATGATATAATGCATAACATTTCAGTTTTAATAATACAAAATTTGAAGATAGAATCTCGAGAAATCATGTTGCTGAAACACAATTAATCCTGTCTTTTATTTAACCATGAGCAAGTAATATCATAATGAAAATTAAAAATATCAGCAGGATTAAACACTTTTTCTAGTTCGGTAGATAAAAATTTAAAAGACATTTTAGATGAAGGCGTTTCTCTAAGCCTTTTTGGTAATTGATTGTAAATTTTGTAAATTTTTGAAAAAGAGAATAGCTTGCTCGCAACATTCCTCACCAATGGTGGAGATATTGCAAAATGACCAGATCTAGTTCCAATTTCATGACTCTTTCTTATTGGATTCATATAGGCACCAATCCAATGGTTCAAATGGAAAGCTTTTATGTAATAGCACATCCTCCGAAACCATAAAGGATTCAGTGATACGAACTGCAATCTAGTGGCGTATATAGTGCAGGAGATAGGACTAATTTGTTTCACAACTTTTCTTTGTACAGCTTCTATCTTATTAGACAAACCCTTTGTTAAAGGATTCCAAGTAGCGGCAGCATATTCTAGTATCGGTCTAATCCATATTATAAACATTTTAAATTTTATTTCATTCGATAATATATTTCTATTTATTAGTGCCCATCTGTTCTTGGCACTGCCTACTATCCTTTCAATATGTCTCTCAGCAGAAGCCGTACAATGAATAGTTATGCCTAAATCCTTAATTTCTTGCGTAAGTTTAATCTGAAAAACATCATTTTTCTCAGCATCATGAAAATAAACATAATTAAATTCTGTTCTGTTACCTATTTTTAAAGCTCTTGTCTCTTTACTGTTTATTCTCAGCCCTATTGTTAACAAGTATCTACTTAAATCATAAAAATCTAGTGTCACATTATTTTTGGATCAATTGGAAAGATTATTTTTAAATCATCAGCGAATTTGCAAACTCGACCGTTAGCCATGTAGTAGCTATATATGGCTACTTGCACACTATTGGTTAAAGGCAAATTTCGTTTTTTGTCATTGGTGCAGCCTAAATCGAATTGACTTTAATGTACGCAATATATCAGCAATTCGTTTGTGACGTTACACAACATTTTGTTCAATAAAACAATTATATTTTTCTGAAATTTCTCAAATCACCCTTCGGGAAAGGGCCAGGAGTTAATCGTGAACGCGGATCGTAATAATAGCTATCAGGTATTAGGTAGGAGGGCATAACCTCACTCAATAGACAATTAACCCGCAGAACCTCTTAAGTTAACTAAAAAACCTCCTAAAATGTAACGATATAGCATATCACAGAACTCCTCCTACTCATTGATCGGACAACCTGCTTTGAGAAAGAGATAATATAGAGCAATATTCAATTAATGATTTGCAATATAATTATTGAGCCATGTTTCAGATAAAATAACAAGATCAAAATTAATGATTTAAGAAAATTAATTATCATAAAATATTTGTTCTTAGCACTACGAATAATCGTATAATACATCGAAAAATCAAACTCAGTATTAAATTTATCTACTCAGTCAATCTGTTCGGTTTATTGAGCAATCCCTCACATGGCTTTATATCTATTATCTCAATTGGCTTTTCTCAGTCACCTTTTTGGATTCACCGATTTATTCGACATGACTTCTACGTCTAAAACTGGCTTGACAGTACGATAAAATTTTGACTTGTCATATTTTGCCTTTGAAGTTAGTTCCTATCGTGGCCAATAAAAAATATTTCAAACGCAGAAACATTATTTTTGCTCATCAATTTTCCCACTTAGTTGTTCATCGGCTGTTTAGACAGTTTAATAACTACCAGCCTCGGTTGACCAGTTTTTATCATATTTACATCCGTATAATCGTTAGTCGCATATTAAGTAGTTTAATTTCCTGCAATGTTAATCAAAATAATTTGATTTTACTGATGCATACTTGCTGTGACCGGGTTACCTATAAAATTAAAAGAAACGTTTCCCTGAATTTGAGTTAGCGTTCAGAATATGTCCTTCCATAATGATAAATCCGAGCTAGCTCTACGGTCGTAGCTCATTAAAATATTTGCTAAACTTAGATTTAAGGGATTTTTTTTCTTCAAGCAGTGGTACATTTATAATTTTTGATTCACTTTTCAATTACAGTTTTCTGTAAAGCTTTTAACTAAATTTTTATTTTTAAGGGAAAACACACAAGAAAACAAATCATGAGTGATAAATCTCGAAGACAGCCGCACAATGACGGGTGAGGACGATGTACCACTGCCATCTATATGCTACAGCACACACACACACACACACAAGATGACGTTCAACTCAGGAAATGCAGGATGCCTGGTGGCGAGCCCAGCATCAAGACGCACCACCACATGGACACAGTATAAGATATGCCAATTCGATCCAGACTACCTTGACGAGTGAATCGACTATGTTACTTTATTGGCCAAGGTGTCCAATATAAAAGATGAGGGCTTGATATTTTTGAGGGCTTAGGAGAAAATCCAAATATCTATCAGTCACGGACTAAAAGATATCCTGCATCAATTCTCCGAGAGAACATGTTTGCAGCCATGGCAAGCAGCGCCTGACACCAGATCGGGAAGACAGGCTTACAGAATTGGTAGGCCAGATGTCCTTAGGTTGCCGCACGCCTTCCGAGTTATATATAGAGAGATGGAGCAGAAAGCCTCTGAATTCAACCTATCCAAGGAAATCTTGATGCGACTATTCATTCAGAAGCTTTCTTTGGCACTTCAAGAGATGGCCACGTATCTGCAAGAATCCGTCGAAGTGCAAGATGACGTACTACCGGCACGTATAGACAAGTGGTTTAAGAAACACCACTGCAGCTCACCTACCTCAGAGCCAGGTTGCATCACTTCACGATTGTCCGAGCCTCAATACACATCATCATCAGCCCGAACTAATGTCACCAATAAGCGCCTCATCAGCCTGCTTGAGAGCCTTACCGTCAGGCCAGAACTGGTCTCAGTCGATGCTGCCCACTATAGACACGACTAGAGCAGGGTGACCAGCGTCGACCACCGTCCCGAAATAGCACCAGGAGGTCGACGTCCAGAGGCCGGGCCACAGTTCCACAGCTACCGGCGGAGTGGTGTACGAATCACCGCAGCCATGGCCACTCCACGCGCTATTATCTCAGAAATGGTTGCCTATTCCCGCGCACAGACGTGACGTTCAAATGGTCGCGGTCACCTGCGAAAACTCAGGATGATCCGCCCATAGGTTTTCGGAAAACTACTGGGTCAGCCTCCTTTGCGGCAGTAGAGGCTGATCACCCCTAGATTGTTGGCCGCCCGACGTCTGATGTCTAAAAGCACGTCGCTTTCGCGGTAGAGTGCATTCTAACTAATGTCTTTACGGCGATGGCTCCAGTCCAGTCATGTTTCAAACGTCCAACTGCCAGCAACCAGTCCCATCGTCAATTGCCACTATCAACATTCTTCCTCATCCGTGACGCAAATTCTGTCGACTTATTTCTCATAGACACTGAATCAGATGTAAGCTTACTACGCCACAATTTTTTCAAACCCACCCACCCAGTCAACACCATCAGTCTTACATGCGCCAATGGCTCCAACATAGCGACGTTTAGAGTACGAGTACAAACAATCTCGTTCTCCAACTCAAAAAGATGTTTCTATTATACTTTCATCATTGCCAACGCGGCAAGAAACATCATTGTACGTGACTTCCTCGAACAATTCGACCTTACTATGCGTCCAAAAATACGAGAGATACGCACTGCCGACAATCAGTTGCTATCATTAGCGTTAAAACACTCGACTCGCGCCAAAGCAGTCTCTTCCACACAGTTAATTCCTCCAGTTTCTCATGTACCACAACTGGACGATATTCTAAAGCGACATGAAGAGATTTTAAAACCTATCTCCTTTATGCCCGATCTCCAGAAGAAGCGTGCCATCACTGCTAATCGTATCATAATAACGAAGCCACTTCCTCATTCTCCCAGAGATCGTCCATTGGCACCACACAAACGTAAGGCCGCCGGCAAGAATTCGCCATGCTACGTCAACAAGGTATCTGTGCACAATCCAGCTCACCATTTGCGTCGCCTGTGGTAGTAGTAACGAAGAGTAAACCCGGAACATTTAGAGTATGCGAGAACTATCGTATTCTCAATTCTTGCACACAGTCTGATTCGCACATCCTGCCAAATCCAGCTGAACTACTGTGATCTGCTATCAGTCATGCTGTATACACAAAACTCGACCTAGTGAAAACCAATTATCAAGTACCGATGGACAAAGAATCCATATCGTATACTACACTCAGATTCACAGGAGGTGGCACACACGAATATCATTATATGCATTTCGGTCATAAGAACGCATCTCAAACATTTCAACGCGTTATGGACTTAATACAATACGGTCTACCATTTGTAATTCTCAACTTAGACGACATTCTGGTATTCTCCAACTCAATGCCCGAACATATGCAGCATATTGACATTCTACTCGCATGTCTAGCAGACTATGGCCTCCAGCTTCATTGCAACAAAACTGTCTTTGCAGAAAAATCAATTGAATTCTTCAGTCATCAAATTTCCGAGAAAGGCATGACACCTACTAAGGTTCGTGCCATTCAAATTCTATTGCCTCCTACTAATGTTCGAGTGTTACGAAGATTCTTGGGCAAGACGAACTACTACTCTCGATTCTTACCTTGCCTTGCCAAGATTCTGGCACATCTTCACAGATAACTCGTGCCCGAAGGCCGTTTTTTCAAGACATCACAACTGATTCAGCTAAACGTGGACGACATGCAGGATTACGATGATGTCAATGGGCCTTATGAAAAGCGACCATGCTACATTCTCCTGATTAGTCTTATCCTTTTGAATAGATCACTGACGCATCCGACATTACCACAGGCAAAGTAATCCAACAGCCCATCAATGGCATACACTGACCTATCGCGCTCTACTCGCAAAAACTACAACCTCGCGAGACGCGATATGATTCATTAGGGAAAGAGTTACTCGCAATCTACCGGTATGTCTACACCTATCTGGTTGGCACAAAGTTCAAGATCTACACCGACCAACTTCCTCTACTCACGATGTTCAGAGGAAAGAAGGAGTATTTATATTAACGACGTGTCAACTCACAACTTACACGAATGCACGAGTATAATTATCAAGTCACTCACGTCAAATAATCAGAAAACGTAGTTGCAGACGCTCTGAGCCGTCCTGCAGGACTCTTTGCCTCTATCCTGTGTCCTTCACATATAAGTACTCAGGAATTGCAAGCAGCATAGTAAGATGACCAATCATTTCGTACATTTGATGTCAATCGCCTGAAAACAATTGATTATGATGGAACTCTACTGCTATGTGAAATAACTGACGTGGGCCCTCGGCCGTTTATACCTGAAAAACTCCGTCACAATATCTCCGAGGTTTACGATTCCATGAGCCATCCAGCAGGCGAAGCCTAAGTGGAAATTTTATCCCGATTTTATTTTTGGCCTGGCATGCGGCGAGATGTCAAGAAGTGGTCAAAACAATGTCTAGAATGTCAGAAATGCAAAATTACGAGACACACCAAAACGGCACCACAAGTCATACAAGTGCCCAAAGAAAGGTTCACGCATAAACACGTTGATCCGGTAACCTTACCTGCCATGAACAATATACGCTACCTATAACAGTTAAATACTGTTTGTTGCGGAGAAATAATATATATGCAAGTACGTATTAGGTGTTGCGAACTTAGTAACAAATTAGTTCAGTTGTGACCAGAAGGATAAACCAAAGGCAGCATGCACGGAAAGTATAATCTCATGCACATTCGTTTCGTGCTTACTGGCGACTCATCAGTAGGAGCCGGTATTGCGCCCTTTAACCACTATATATTTTGGTCCAGCATGTGGGAGAATAAGACGGTACAATCTCCTAGACGAATGTGTAAACCTGCAATAGTGAAGCTAACATCGTATAGTCTACGACAATACGACTTCAACGCTAACTCACACTATATAATATATATACCGAGTCTGTAAAGGATACTAACACTATGGCTATTGTGTTAGTAACCGATACCAACATTATTGTACCGAAAAGGTACATGATACTAACACTATGGTTTCCGAGTCGGAACATGGTACCAACATGATGGATATCAATTTATGCTATATTTCACCGAAATTGAGAATTACAACAATTTCTGAACACCTGTTACTTCAGTAAATCCATACACCCTGGCCTTGATCGATATCAGTTATCACATTTCGCGGTAAGCATGACATCATTCAATTCAATATATAACAGTTAAATACTGTTTGTTGCGGAGACCTAATATATATGCATGTACGTATTAGGTGTTGCGAAACTAGTAACAAATTACTTCAGTTGCGACCAGAAGGATAAACCAAAGGCAGCATGAACGGAAAGTATAATCTCATGCACATTCGTTTCGTGCTTACTGGCGACTCATCAGTAGGAGCCGGTATTACGCCCTTTAACCACTATATATAATGGTCAAGAATGTGGGATAATAGGACGGTACAATCTCCTAGACGAATGTTTAAACCAGCAATAGTGAAGCTAACTTGCATATATATTAGTTCTCCGCAACAAACAGTATTTAACTGTTATATATTGAATTGAATTATGTCATGCTTACCGCGAAATGTGATGACTGATATCAATCAAGGCCAGGCTGTATGGATTTACTGAAATAACAGGTGTTCAGAAATTGTTGTAATTCTCAACTTCGGTGAAATATAGCCTAAATTGATATCCATCATGTTGGGACCATGTTCCGAATCAGAAACCATAGTGTTAGTATCATGTACCTTTTCGGTACAATAATGTATCGGTTTCTAACACAATAGCCATAGTGTTAGTATCCTTTACAGACTCGGTATATATATTATATAGTGTGAGTTAGCGTTGAAGTCGCATTGTCGTAGACTATACGATGTTAGCTTCACTATTGCAGATTTACACATTGTCTAGGAGATTGTACCGTCCTATTATCCACATTCTTGACCAAATATATAGTGGTTAAAGGGCGTAATATCGGCTCCTACTGATGAGTCGCCAGTAAGCACGAAACGAATGTGCATGAGATATACTTTCCGTTCATGCTGCCTTTGGTTTATCCTTCTGGTCACAACTGAACTAATTTGTTACTAGGTTCGCAACACCTAATACGTACTTGAATATGCGCTATCTACTGTCAATACGGACCGCACCACTCGATGGTATGAGGCCATACCACTGCCAGACATGAAGCAAGACACTGTCAGTTATGCTTTAGAGCTCAATTGGTTCGCTCGGTTTGGTGTTCCAGCTGAAGTAACAACCGATCGTGGCGCTCACTTTCCCGCGAATAGTTCGTTTCCCTACTGAAATACTATAGTGTCAGACATTCCGTGACCGCGGCTCGTAATCCTAGAGCAAATGGTTTCGTCGAAAGGCCACACCGGGAACTTAAAGTGGCGCTCAAGTCTAGCCCAGAAGAAAATTGGCTTGCGGCTTTGCCGAAAATACTCCTATCAATGCGTACAAGACTTCAAGAGCCGATCAAATGTAGCTCCGCTGAAATGGTATTTTGCGACTGTCTTCGGCTGCTTGGCGAACTAGTACGATCACGCTCTGAAACTGCGATAACGATGAATGATCCGCCATTTCTGTTTCCATTTCGCAGTTACCTACAGTATAACCCTCAGAATCGGCCGATCTGTCCTACACGTCAGCAACATGGTCCAATATATAAACGCAAAGATTTTGATAGTTGCAAATGGTTCTTCGTCAACAACGACATGGATAACAGGATTCTAGTCAAACCAAAGCGCGGTCCCTATCGTGTGTTAGATCGATGTCAGATTTACATAATTTTGGAGATTAATGGCAAAGCTGAAGCTGCCTCCAAAAACAGAATATCTCCAACCGACGTTGATCCAAATGACTCACTGTTCAACGATGTTGACCTATCATGCGGCGAATAAATGATTATTCCACCTCCAGACAGTTTTGCTGACCACGGGCTGACGCCCGATATCTCTCCAGCAACATAGCCAACTGACGCCATCACGCCGCCGAGAGACATAGAGGAATAAGAGTTAGTGTCGACAGAGCCAACAACAGTGTTTACCCGTTACGACAGAGCCATAACACCTCCTGTACGGTTATCTCCCTTCATTGTGTACTAATTCTCATTGTCGGGAGGAGGTGTATGTAACACACGGCTTCGAGTTACAACCCAACGAAGTTCAATTTTGACAAATATAGTTCTCCTTAA
Source organism: Eudiplozoon nipponicum (assembly GCA_029291075.1). Lineage (NCBI taxonomy): Eukaryota > Metazoa > Platyhelminthes > Monogenea > Mazocraeidea > Diplozoidae > Eudiplozoon > Eudiplozoon nipponicum. The sequence continues at coordinate 28,083 of JAQBSW010001648.1, forward strand.
GGTCACATAGGCTAATTCTGGTTTTACACAATATTTCTCTTAACTGAGATTTTAGCAACAATTTATGTTAGTTTCAAGCAGTTTTAATTGAGATTTCTTGAACTGCAAATTTAATTTTAATTAATAGGGTTTTGTTTAATAAAATGGACACCCGCGAGCAATACGCCAGTAACATACAGTGGATTTATGTGCCTTAACGCTCAAAGCCAGGATTTATATATTTTGTTTGCTCTAACCTTTCTTACATAACCACTAACAGTTCAACTAAGAATTTGTGGATTTATATTTTGTGTATTTCAGAATCATTTATCTGAAACCATACAGTTCCGTCGATTTATGTAATTTAACACTCAAAACCTAGCATACAGTGGATTATTGTGACAACGCAAACTTTGATTTATATTTTGTGCTTATTGTGACTACTTTTATACGATCTTTATCTTTTCTTTTCAATATTGTGTTCAGTAGAACAATGTTATTTGTCTTAACTTTCTCACATCACCCTTCGGGAAAGGGTCAGGAAATAATCGTGAACGCGGATCGTAATAATAGCTACCAGGTATTAGGTAGGAGAGCATAACCTCACCCAACAGACAGCTAACCCGCAGAACCTCTTAATTTAACTACAAAACCTCCTAAAATGTAACGATATATTATATGACAGAACTCCTCCTACTCATTGATCGGACGACCTGCCTTTGAGAAAGAGACAATAGAGAGCAATATTCAATTAATTTTGCAATATAATTATTGATCCATGTTTCAGATAAAATAACAAGATCAAAATTAATGTTTTAAGAAAATTATTTATCATAGAATATTTGCTCATAATACTACGGATGATCGTATAAAACTTCGAAAAATCAAACTCAGAATTCAGTTTATATACTTAGTCAGTCTGTTTGGTTTATTGAGCAATCCCTCACATGGCTTTATATCTATTATCCCAATCGGCTTTTCACAGTCACCAGTTTAGATTCACTGATTTATTCGACATGAATTCCACGTCTAAAACTGGCTTGACAGTACGATCAAATTTTGACTTGTCATATTTTGCCTTTGAAGTTAGTTCCTATCGTGGCCAATAAAAAATATTTCAAACGCAGAAACATTATTTTTGCTCATCAATTTTCCCACTTAGTTGTTCATCGGCTGTTTAGACAGTTTAATAACTACCAGCCTCGGTTGACCAGTTTCTATCATATTTGCATCCGAAAAAACGTTAGTCATCTCGGTCAATGCCGCCACATATTTAGTAGTTTAATTTCCTGCAATGTTAGACAAAATTATTTGATTTTACTGATGCATACTTGCTGTGACCTAGTTACCTATAAAATTAAAAAACGTTTCCCTGAAGTTGAGTTAGCCTTCACAATATTTCCTTTCATAATGATAAATCCAAACTAGCTCTACGGTCGTAGCTCATTAAAATATTTGCTAAAGTTAGATTTAAGGGAATTATTTTCTTCAAGCAATGCTACATTTAGAATTTTTTATTCACTTTTCAATTACAGTTTTCTGTAAAGCTTTTAACTAAATTTTCATTTTTAATTGGTTTAACCTTCAGAGTTCATGAAGATTCTTTGTGCAGTCCTTACGTTTCGGCAATTCTTTATAATTGCTATCTTCAGAGCTCGTTTAAAATTCACACAATATGAAATACAGAACGTAAATTAAAACAGCACACTAGTTACTCTCCTTTTCGACATCTCATCATCTAATAAACGTTAATATTTCTTTTAAATGAGCTTTAACTATGGCAATAGGAAAGATTTACCGAACCTTAAGGGCAACATGGAGAAGCTTCATGGGCATTCAAAGACAAACAAAGTTTACATCTAAGGAAGCTGCGTTCCCCGGCGATGCTTTGTCTTTCAAAGAAAAAATAGGATTAATTTTCATTTGATTGTTTTAAGCTAGTAGGCTGTTCATTGGGGCTTTCATCTTCAAAATTAATTTACCAAAATTCACGTTTAATTCAAATTTTGTTCAGCCGACATATTGTAGTATATGACAATAGCTATGATGAAGGCCGCAGAGGATATTGCTGATAATATGCGTGCCAACAGCAAGAGATTGCTCCAAATTATGGATCAGCCTAATAAATTAAGAAATCACGCTATTCAAAATGCGCTCGGAATGTGCAGGAGTATGTTAGTGTGGTTATAATAGAATAGGATAGAATAGAATATCTTTATTTGGATTCAAACCACACGTGTTCCATCAAATAGATAATAATGTTAGCAAATGTACAATATATAAAAGATATCGCATCAAATAAATGTGTCCATTTAGTTTCATAAAGATAAGTAAATCTCACTATTTATGATAAACAGTTTATCAACATCTGAAAATCAAGCAGTAATATCACTGCATACGCCATATCAATTAAAATAAAATTATTATGATGCAGGTAAAAACTATCTTTTTAATTAATGGCATTTGTGCAATAATTGATTATATAAATAATTATAGATTTCTCATCAAATTTCACAGACATAATAATTGGAACTTTTATGGTATAATTCGAGTGTAATATTATGCATAAATGAGAACCATGACTAGCAATTGTTTATTTGTAATGTTGACTAATATGATGATATAATGCATAAAATTTCCAATATAATAATACAGATAGTAGAAATAAAATGTCGAGAAGTTATGTTGCTGATCACAATTATCCTTTTATTTTATTCAACCACGAGCAAATATTGTGATAATCAAAATTAAAAAGATCAGTAGGATTGAAATGTTTTTTCTAGTTCAGTACATAGAAAGTTAAAAGACATCGTAGATCGAGGAATTTCTCTAAGCCCCTTTGGCAATTAATTGTAAATTTAAAAATTTTTCGAAAATGAAAAAAGCTTCCCCGCAACATTTTCCACCGCCAAATTTCCAGATCTTGTTTCAATTTCATAAATCTTTCTTATTGGATTCATATAAGCACCAATCCACTGGTTCAAATGGAAAACTTTTATGCAATAGCAGATCCTACGATACCATCAAGTTTGTACTGATACAAACTGTAATCTACTGGCATATATAGTGCTGGAGATAGGGCTAATATGTTTCACAATTTTTCTTTGTACAGCTTCTAGCTTATTTGACAATCCATAATTCATTTGATTCCAAGTAGCGGCTGAATATTCCAGTATTTACTTAATCCAAATTATACATATTTGTAAATTTATTTCGTTCCATAAGATAATTCTATTTATTAAAGCCCATCTGTTCTTAGCTCTTCTAACTATTCTTTCAATATGTCTCTCAGCAGAAGCTTAATATTGAATAGCTATGCCTAAATCCTTAATTTCTTGCGAAAGTTTGATCTCAAAAAGCACCATTAATCATAGCATCATTGAAATAAACATGATTAAATTCTTTTCTAGTACTTATTTTTAATGCTTTCGTCTTTTTACTGTTTATTCTGAGACCTAATAATATCAAATAACCACTTAAGCCATACTAATCTAGTCTAACATTTTTTTTTATCTATTGGACAGATGACTCCTCTCTAACAAATGAAAATAAAGTAATTACGATTGACAGAGTTCAAACCTTGTTAAAAATGGGGTTAATTATCGGCCTATTGGTTAAAAAACGAAATGTTCTAATGCGGAGAAAGAGCATAATAGTGAATTGCTTTATGAATAACATGATACCAGCATATATTACATAGTTGATTATATGTTGACTTAAATATATATATATATATATATATATATATATATATATATATATATATATATTGATAGTTTCTAATTTCACCATTTTTTAAAATGTAAGAACAAAACAACGTACTCCATGGAATAACATTTATTAATAAATCTTATTTCTACCAGTATCTACAGCCATTATTCTGGATTCGTTAGTATATTCGTTCATTCAATCCCACTGTACATGTGTTGTAACCAATCTCCTCTTCGTTATTCTAGCCTTTGTTTTGCGCAATTTAGACCACTACTTTTGTGCAATTTAGACCACTCCTTTTGCGTAACGTCATTTGGTGTGTCATCGCTTTCATTGTAATTGCGTCCGTAATTGATGTATGTGTCGCATTTTGCGAAGCGTTGGTTATTTTTAAAGGCATGTCAGTCATGTCTTTGTTCCAGTCCAATTTAATTTCTTTTTGAATTATTTTCTGCACGTTTAAGCAGGGCTTCAGCTTATTAATTGCAATAGCTTCAAAAGCTAGAAGCATTTTCTCTGTTTTTGCCTTGTAGAGAACTGAAAAATTGTTACTACTAACAGCATGACCTGTGAGTAGTACATGTTCGCAAATTGCTGATTTTTGTGCAGGAGCTGCACCCCTCTTTAATAGTTTTTGAGGGAGATGCTGATTTATTCTAGTTTCGAGCCTCTTTTTTGATCTGCCGATGTACTGAGCGTTGCAGGTACATTGAAATTTGTATACAGACAAAGGTGTTGACGTCACAGAGAGGCTATCTTTTTCATTCGTGCGCATCAGTTTTGTTGTGTTGAACACCACTCTCACCTGTATTGATGGAAACTGTGCTTTTGTCGCTCGAATTACTTTTCGTTTGAAGATTTCCGCTGGAAGATCACCTCCATAGGGAACACTAAGCGTTACTATCTGGGGAGTTTTGTCTTCCTCCAAATTGTTCTCGATATATATATATATAATATATATATATATATATATATATATATATATATATATATATATATATATATAACCGATTTATATAAGATTTCAGAGGAACTCACATGCTTGTTTGTATGTTTATCTGAAGATGCATAATATATATATATTTATATATATATATATATATATATATTGTATAGAGACACATATATGTATGATTCTTTATATTCATACAGGATGTGGGGTGAACTAACATGGTTGCTAATAAGTTTTTATAGATATGCACAATATATAAAGTGAAGACGTGTGCATGTATTAATATTTTTTTATTCATATAAACTGTGAGTATAAATATATATGTATATAAATAAATTAGATATATTATATACTTAATGTGAAAAGTAGGTATTTGAATTTCAGAGAACACATTTTATCTTTTATGTATGTATATATATATATATATATATATGTATATATATATATAGACGTATAAATAGTTATTTAAACATTAACAAATATGTTTTAACTCATATTATTTATCCATCGATGGACTCACAGTGTTGCTTATATGATATTCATATTGTATATGGTGTATAAACGTATACATATGATGGATAGATTGATAATTATAAAAGATTTTGGAAGAACCACATTGTTGCTAATATGATAATCTATATATGCATAAGATATAGTGTGTATACGCATATTTAAATGGATGTTTATATATTAGATGAGGGAATAAATAAATATAAAATTGTAGAAATGAATAAATTTACTTATCGCTTATATATTATGTGCCCAAGGTGAATCGTATGAATCCACCTTGTTGCTTACATGTAATTTTTTCTATACATAAATTTGTAAATGGTTTAGGCATAGATATTTAAAGGAATGTGGTGTGTATATTTTTGTGTATCCATGTGAATGTAGATTTTAAGACCGTATGTTATTGCAGACAGTAAAAAATATTTTTGGAAGTAAAATAAATATAAATATATGTCTTGAATGAGGATACCACATTTGCCACAAGTTGTTTTTTTTCCTGTGAGTATGGTGTCAACCCTGAAGATGGGACTGGAAATGAAGTCCCGAAAATTCGGAAAAAATGTCGAAAAATCTGGTTCCAACGTCATTTTCGGACAAGATGCTGATGGGCGGTTTCATAGTGAATGAACAACTGAGAGCCCATCAATTGGTGCTAAACATACACTGTGCACCTGGATATGTAAAGAATTCATGATTTTACCGACCTACGAGTTCTATCGTTTGTCCCGCACAGGAAAAAGACGGAGAAAAAGCAATAATTAACAGCGCTGCGCAAGGTACAACAACATTTAAGCATTACTTAAAACAGATAACAACTAGTTTTTTATCTAAAAATATCAGCCGTAATGATAGGTTATACTTCAAGAAGAAAATTAGAGCGGCGCTGAAAATGTTTGAGAGTTGCAGCGTGTAATTACAAGATTGATTAAAAGGTGCTGTCAAATTTAAGTTTAACATCCCTGAACAAACTTGTCCATTGGTAATATGAGGAAATTTGTTGTGACCAATGAGCGGATATTTCCTCAGCATTGTGGTTCATTAAATTCGAAAGAATGTAAATAAGCCAAATTTGAGACCATTAAAGTTTGTGTGTTCATGATTATTGCCTATTCAATGATATGAGGCGGAAGACTTTTTAAAGTTTCTATGCGAGGCGTTAGCTGGAAGTGGCTGGTCATATCACATAAAACAAATGGTGGCTCAGACGTGACAATACAATGCAACTGTACGAAGTATTAACAATACGAGATGCAATATGCGTAAATGTAAATAGCATCAAGTATAATTGATGTTTGCTGCAGAAATGATATGATTCTAAATAATTTGTTTGCAATCCTTAAGCGATTGTTATTTAAAATCTGTCGGATATGCCATACGAGACTGGCGTGAGTATGGAATATGCATAGCGTGGAATCCATACGAGTTTCGCGCGAATGTCGTGATAAAGGGCGACAGTGGGGTACGGTTAAAGCAACTAGACTTATGATACACAGTAATCCAAAGCATTAAGTAATGTAAAGGTAAACATCGGCCTGTAACACATTATGCAAAATCGGTTTAGATATTAGTGAGTAGGTTGGCGTTAAGAGACTGAAACGCATCTGCATCGTTGTATATTGCTACGATCAGGTGGATCCACAAATGATTTCAATCTATCCAAGCTTATCGTATTAACTTTTGCACCATGAATTCTTATGAAAATAATGGATTGTCGAAGTAAAATGCGATATAGGCCACGATATTTATATTGAAGCGACGTTACAGCAATATCGTTACGGAAAATTGCATTCGTCCAGCTGTGGATTTAACAATGAAAGAAGACTGAACGTGGAACTTTTCTCAGTTGCTGGGCTGATATAATGCTGAAATAATGTTAAAGACAAGAAACGTTAACTTTTCGGAAATACGCTGACAGTTGTAAACATGAGATTTGATTCAGCAGGTGTAGTTTTATGCAATAAATTAGTTGTGGCTTAGAGGTACGCATTGATTTGCGTATTCAAGAACGTGTAGCAATCAGTGACAAGGGTAATGCGTCGACACAATTGTCTTTAATGGACTAGGATGTCAAAATAGCTTTGAATTCCCTAAGTATTCTCCTTACCGTACAACTGCACTATGGGCGGTTGTAAGTGATATGGCGTAAAGTGCATACCTTGAAACTCAGGGTCGTTCTAAACTTATTTGAAGTCAAACATTAGTGATATTCTTGCTAGGAATATTACAACGGGATATCCATTTGGAGGTGAAACAATCAGTGACTTCGTCTGCAGAAATGGTGCTGAGTGGTAATGCCACAAGCCATTGAGTAAATCTGCCACTTATCGTTAAATGACAGCATGAACTAGAGTTAGAGGAACAGTTTCGAGGTGAACAATGTCTATGCGTGACCTCGATTTTGGTAAATGTTTAATCTTAGGAAGATTATGCAGGATGATTTTATTCTTCTCGCATGTGGCACACTTGGATAAACATTGCTTAGCGCTCTGGTTATGTTTCTGATTCCATAAAAGGACTGTTAGATATTTGACGGCTGCATTCTTACCTGAATGAAAACTAGAGTGAACGGAATTAAATACATTTCGCTGGAGACTGGTAGGCAAGACACGCTATTGGGGCGGCATACTGGTGAAATATCTGCCAGAGTCTGCATAACGCTTAGTTGAATGACAAGCTAGAGATCTCTGAAATTCAATGTCGCTGCATTTTACTGTTTGTAAAACAAATAGCGAAAAGTTGGGTTGATTGAGGACGACAAAGGCTGTTGTAGCAAGACATCTGGATTTGAAAGTGTGACTGCCTTTCGTGTAATATATCCAATTACCATTCGCTAAGGATACGAAAACTCTCATTCTACACAGAAAGGTTATTTTGCGATTGCTGAATTCACAATTTGATGCACGTTGACTAGGAGAGAATTATCTATGAAAACAACAAGTCTACTGCTGAATAAATTGCTAGTAAGAGGGCGCACTGCCTAATGGATAGCAAGAAATTTTCAATCGAAGTTTTCGTATCAAGATTCTATCGGTTTGAGAGTAAGCGAGTAAAACTTAATGGCTTCAGAATCTATTGACCTCTTGTTTCATTGTGGCGCTGATAACAAATTCCGACGCATCAGTCATGGGTAGAATAGGCCGATCAAAATCTCGGTGTGGTGGCATTGTGGAATGTTTTGACGAGTTTTCTTCAAAACAAAGTAAATCCTTATCATTTTTGGGCAAATAAACCAGATAGTACCTGTCTAATCTTCTTCGATTCTTCAGGTGCGTTAATAACGGCTATATTTGTGTTGACAGACTGGGGAGTAACTTGCTGTAATAGTTGAGAGCTCGCAAGAATTTTTAGAAATCGTTTGAAGTCTTAGGCGACAGAAAGGTCTTAAATGAAGTTATCTAGGAAAGCAAAGTCTGAATAGCTTACAATGAAATATGTTGCACTAAGTAATCGGCTGTTATTGTTGCATGTTGGGTTTTGTCGCGTTTGGTCTTGTGTCTACCTGCTATGGGGAATAGGACATTTCTAAGATTTATTTCGTTAGATTTTAGGTCCCGATATGACATGCAAATATTCTGTGTTGTCATGCAGAATGTAGTTCATGCATCTTTCAGGCGTCTACATAGCGCATTTGAGACTGAAATACATATAAAGATATTCAGGGGTATAAAAAAACTTAGTACGATTATCTTCTCCAAATCTTCTGGTGCAACCAGACTGTGGCAGTATGTTTCTATAAGGCCAATCAATAAGGATTAATAGATAAAACTACGTTTTTCTAGTAATGACTCAGTTCCGCGAATTCTATATGACCTTCCCTTCGTCACTGAGCTTAGTTTACGATAATTACCGCGAGCACAGTAGGAGCAATTAGCTATGGATAACAAATACAACGATGGCACCAAAAAACAAATTGACGGACCGACGATGCTTTCTTGATGTAATCTTGAGAACTGCTCGTGAGGGGTTTCAATTACAGCTGAAAGCAACGGCTTACTTTTAGACACTATACGTGGTTCTGTTGTGTTAATACAATAAATTTTATGGGTGACTTTTAGCTCTACATTACTAGATCCAACAAAGCATTGTGTTATCTAAAATTTGTTAAAAGCTCTGTTGTATGATGCATCGGAGATGACTATGTCAAATGCAACATTAAAAGGTTTAAAGCTTGTGTCAGCAAACTTTGTTAAATATGGATGAATAGACAAATACTCTGGTTTATATGTTGTCTCAGTGCTGTCATTTTCGTTTCGGATTTGACCGCATTTTGCTTGTGCGGGACAATTGGTAGCACTCATAGGTCGGTAAAATCTTGAACTTCCTTCATATTCAGATGATGTAATTTTTGGCCTCAATTGATGGGTTCTCACTTGTCCCTTCTTCTTTAAGCCTTCAATTAGCTGATTGTCTGAAAATGACGTTGGATCAAGATTTTCCATTGTTCTTTGACCAAATTTTCGAGACTTCATTTCCAGTCTCATCTTCAGGGTTGACACAATACGCACAGGAGTAAAACACAACTTGTGACAAATGTGGTATTCTCATTCAAGACAGATATATTTATATCTATTTTAATTCTAAAAGTACTTTTAATTGTCTTCCTAATATCCGGTCTTCATACCTAGTCTCTAATACTCAAATGTATACAAAGACTTATCCCTGTCCCCCTCTGCGCACACAACTACTTATAAACATGTGTATTTTACTAAAGTGACATTTATTGAATAACTATAAGCACACTTAATGTATTGACAAACACGCCTATCACTGATATCTATATTTTAATTTCTGTTCCGGACGCATAGAAAGATCAACAAATTTTGAATTCAATGTTGCAGTAATCCTCACATGCCCCCCAGTTCACCTAATTCCAACCAGCTTGCAATCGGTTATAGACAGAGAGATTAAAAAACTATTGAGAGTCTATAGAGTATTATTCTATCGTTTTGACAAGACCGAATACGGAGTTTACACTAACCAAATCGTCTCTCAGCCAAATACACATTAATACTCATATCCTATATAAATTAGTTTCTCAATTAAAATATCTGTATCGTATATACCTATATAATAAATTTTATATTTAGTTACTTATTCATAATTACATATATACTCACTTCATATATAAAAAAAGAAAAAACATCCATGTAATTCCATAGGCTATATATAATGTATATATAGATAAGCATATAAGCAACCATGTGGGTTATTCCCACATCTTTATATAAATATCTTTATATACTTCATATATATACCTATATATATATATATATATCTATACCTACGTGTATACACTATATATATATAAACGAATATATGTATATATATATATATATAAAATCAGCAATCTTTTATATTTAAATTTTATTTTTACTTATTTATATTTAAATATACACACACCCACATCTTATAAAATATCCATTTATACATACGTCCACACGCTATCTCAGTATATATAGATAGGCATATAAGCAACCATGTGGGTTCATCCCACATCTTTTATAAATATCTATATATTCATGATATATATATATATATATATATATATATATATACGTGTATATACCATATATATAATATGAATCTCATACAAGCAACACTGTGAGTCCCGCAACGGATAAATTATATCAGTCAAAATACTTTTTATATATCTCTTTTATTGTCTATCTATATACCCCTAGATATTTGTTAAATATCTTTAGATAAACATATAAGCAACAACGTGAAATTCTCTCACATCTTATGTAAATTGAAATGTTCACCATATATATATACATATATAACTATAGCCATATTACCGCTCTCTAACTCCATCTTATTCGTTCTGTTTTTCTCCTTTCATAGTCGCGGTCTCTTATTTAGATTTATTGATAGCTCTGATTCCTCTAATCTACGTTTCTTTCCATTCGACAAGGCTTTATTAAATATTGGGCCTAATGATTTTTCTACACATGTCATATTCATGACGTTCATTCCGGATTTTATTTCAATTGATTCTCTAATCAACCTGGTTAATCTATTTCGGTTACATAGTGCAATCCGTTTACAGCCGTCCCAGTTTATCTGATGACCTGTCTCCATTGAGTGCCTGGCTAGATCTGATCTATGACTATGTCTGTATTTGCATGCAGTCTTATGTTCACCTCTACGTACCTTTATTGGACGCATGGTTTCACCTATATACCTAAGATTGCAATCTTTACAAGGTATCTCATAAACCCCTGATGTGTTGAGAGAAACGGGCAGGAGATTTAGATAATCATAATGAAGATAAGCACAGAACTCTGGTTCTACCAGACTCCAAATTAAGTAGAAAGATTAGGTTTTTAGCAACAAAATACAACATAAGAACAGTGTTAAGACAACCAGTTACAATAGGTAATAAGCTACCGAATCAGGAAGAAAAAATAGAACCTCTCAACACATCAGGGATTTATGAGATACCTTGTAAAGATTGCAATCTTAGGTATATAGGTGAAACCATGCGTCCAATAAAGGTACGTAGAGGTGAACATAAGACTGCATGCAAATACAGACATAGTCATAGATCAGATCTAGCCAGGCACTCAATGGAGACAGGTCATCAGATAAACTGGGACGGCTGTAAACGGATTGCACTATGTAACCGAAATAGATTAACCAGGTTGATTAGAGAATCAATTGAAATAAAATCAGGAATGAACGTCATGAATATGACATGTGTAGAAAAATGATTAGGCCCAATATTTAATGAATCCTTCTCGAATGGAAAGAAACGTAGATTAGAGGAATCAGAGTTATCAATAAATCTAAATAAGAGATCGCGACTATGAAAGGGAAAAAACAGAACGAATAAGAGGAGAGCAGTAATATGGCTATAGTTATATATGTATATATATGGTGAATATTTCAATTTACATAAGATGTGAGAGAATTTCACGTTGTTGCTTATATGTTTATCTAAAGATATTTAACAAATATGGGTATATATATATATATATATATTTCGCAAATACATATATATGGATGATTCTAAATATTCATATAAGATGTGGGGTGAACTCACATGGTTGCTTAAATGATTATTTAGATATTAACAATATATATGTAGAAGAATATTTAGATTTTATATATAAGGTGAGAAAAGCTCACATGGTTGCTTATGTGAATTGAGATAGGCATTATGTATATATATATATATATATATATATATATATATATATGAGGTGTAGACGGGAATATATATACACTTTGATATTTATATATACATATAAATTGTAATTAAAATTAGTATATATACTATACACGCAAGGAGAAATTGTAAGTGGTTGAATTTTAAAAGAACCCATTTCAATTGCCTATAGATACATATATCTACATATATATATATATATATATATATATATATATATATATATATATATATATATATATATGGGTTTATAGATAGACAATAAAAGAGATATATAAAAAGTATTTTGACTGATATAATTTATCCGTTGCGGGACTCACAGTGTTGCTTGTATGAGATTCATATTATATATATGGTATATACACGTATATATATATATATATATCATGGAGATATAGATATTTATAAAAGATGTGGGATGAACCCACATGGTTGCTTATATGCTTATCTATATATACTGAGATAGCGTGTGGACGTATGTATAAATGGATATTTTATAAGATGTGGGTGTGTGTATATTTAAATATAAATAAGTAAAAATAAAATTTAAATATAAAAGATTGCTGATTTATATATATATATATATATACATATATTCGTATATATATATATAGTGTATACACGTAGGTATATATATATATATATATATATATAGATAGGTATATATATGATATGTATAAAAGATGTGGGAATAACCCACATGGTTGCTTATATGCTTATCTATATATACATTATATATAGCCTATGGAATTACATGGATGTTTTTTCTTTTTTTATATATGAAGTGAGTATATATGTAATTATGAATAAGTAACTAAATATAAAATTTATTATATAGGTATATACGATACAGATATTTTAATTGAGAAACTAATTTATATAGGATATGAGTATTAATGTGTATTTGGCTGAGAGACGATTTGGTTAGTGTAAACTCCGTATTCGGTCTTGTCAAAACGATAGAATAATACTCTATAGACTCTCAATAGTTTTTTAATCTCTCTGTCTATAACCGATTGCAAGCTGGTTGGAATTAGGTGAACTGGGGGGCATGTGAGGATTACTGCAACATTGAATTCAAAATTTGTTGATCTTTCTATGCGTCCGGAACAGAAATTAAAATATAGATATCAGTGATAGGCGTGTTTGTCAATACATTAAGTGTGCTTATAGTTATTCAATAAATGTCACTTTAGTAAAATACACATGTTTATAAGTAGTTGTGTGCGCAGAGGGGGACAGGGATAAGTCTTTGTATACATTTGAGTATTAGAGACTAGGTATGAAGACCGGATATTAGGAAGACAATTAAAAGTACTTTTAGAATTAAAATAGATATAAATATATCTGTCTTGAATGAGAATACCACATTTGTCACAAGTTGTGTTTTACTCCTGTGCGTATTGTGTCAACCCTGAAGATGAGACTGGAAATGAAGTCTCGAAAATTTGGTCAAAGAACAATTTGAAAATCTTGATCCAACGTCATTTTCAGACAATCAGCTAATTGAAGGCTTAAAGAAGAAGGGACAAGTGAGAACCCATCAATTGAGGCCAAAAATTACATCATCTGAATATGAAGGAAGTTGAAGAATTTACCGACCTATGAGTGCTACCAATTGTCCCGCACAAGCAAAATGCGGTCAAATCCGAAATACTCTGGTTGTCTAGATCATCGATAAACCGACATTTGAAAAGAAAACTTAGGCCTACACTTTTTGACGAGACAGTGGCTAAACATTAAATCGTCAATCAGTATTTCGAGAGCGATGCTGACATCTGTAGGTAGGATTGAACTCACTCGTGGCTGTTGCAAGCAATTACCATAAGAAAATCTCGGAACCGGAGTCTTCTTTAAGAATTTCATATGTACGGACAGAAAAATTTTATATGCGGCTCTCACATCTAGTAGTCTTGCATACTATGTTTGTGACTGGAAATGTCAGCTGCACAATTTCTATGCGGTCAAGAATATTAACTGTTTGCAGCTTTCGCCACAGATATATATATATATATATATATATATATATATATATATATATATATATATATATATAGGCAACAAAATTGAAAAAATTGATTGCGCAGGTGGGGTACTAATTCTTTAAATCAAGTTTTCGAGATTTAAGTAAACACCAATCCCATTATATTTAGCCAATCGTTAAACAACATAGCAAAACTACAGCCAGTTGCACGCATTGACGCGTTTCGACCTTTCATAATCATCATCAGAGTACGACAGAAAACTGACTAGCGAGGATCAAACCGCGCGGACATTTCGATATGCGGCTCTCACCTCTAATAGTCTTGCATACATTGTACGTGACTGGAAATGTCGGCTACACAATTTCTATGCAGTCACACACACACACACATATATATATATACATATATATATATATATATATATATATATATATATATATATAATACAATTAGACAATAATTTATTTCGTGGGTTGTGGTAACAATTAGTTAAATCAAGAATGCAAGCTTGAGGTAAAAACCAATCGCATTGTATGTAACCAGTCGTGGAACATCGTAACAACGCACACACTGACGCGTTTCGACCTTCCACGATCATCACCAGAATATGAAGGAAAACTGATTAGTGACGATCAAACAGAATTTCATATATATGGAAAGAAAAATTAAGAATGCGGCTCTCACATCTAGGAGTCTTACAAACATTGTACGTGACTGGAAATTTCGCTTACACAATTTATACGCAGTCACGAACATTAACTGTTTGGAGCTTTCACCACAGATATATATATATATATATATATATATATGCAATACAATTGAACAATAATTGATTGCGCGATGGTAGCAACTATTCTTTAAATCAAGATTTCGAGCTTCAAGTAAACAACAAGCCCATTGAATTTAACCAGTCGTCAAACAGCATAACAAAACTACGCCAGCCGCACGCACTAACGCGTTTCGACCTTCCTTGATCATTAACATAGTACGAAGGCAAACTGATTAGCGAAGATCATACAGAATTTCATATATATGAAAAGAAAAATTAGATATGCGGCTCTCACCTCTAGCAGTCTCGCATACATTGTACGTGACTGTAAATGTCGGCTACACAATTTCCATGCAGTCACGAACATTAGCCTTTTGCAGCTTTCGCCACATATATATAGGTAATAAAATTAAACAATCATTGATTGCGCGGGTGGTGGTAAAAATTCTTTAAATCAAGTTTGCGAGCTTAAAGTAAACACCAATCCCATTTTATTTAACCAGTAGTCGAACAACCTTACTAAACTACCGCCAGTCGCAACGCGCTGATGTGTTTCGACGTTCTAACTATCAAAAGAAGTTCCTAAAAGTCGGTTGTTTGACCGAGATATGTTCTTTGAATCATGCCAGAACTATCAGCTCCGTTCAAAAGAATTTCCTATTTTGGTTCTACTTCCCTTTAATCTCGGATTATATGAATCAGTGGGGAAAGAATGCTACTGCGAACTCTGGAAACGCATGGTGTGGATAGTAACCTACGTTCTTCACAAAAATAAAAATCAATCTTTGATTAACCAGCACTGCTATCCGTCCAACTGGGAGAATCAGTGAAAACACTGTAAACAATGGCATCCGTGCTTTTACACAACTTATTTTCATACATACTCTGGTAAATAAACATGATAAATTTCACGCCCGCGATGTTATATGCTGTATAAACCTTTGTAGCAGCGTCAATACATAAGTGCAATTATGATGCATAAATGTCACTAGGTGCATCATTTACAACAGCCACATGTGAATTTATTCCCAGCTACGATTATCTTGAACGAATTCTTATTTGTGGCTTACGACGCGAATTTCCGTTTCAGGCCATTCAAGTCCTTGAGATTACCTAAATTGGAACTTAATTTTTTTATAAAATTTAACTGGTCAAAATATATCGTTTTACTATACACCAAGAACGCATCTCTTATTGTAACGTTTGTTGTGCTTTATTGCGCATTAATTGCGTCCTGTTTTACGTCTTGTACGAGGTAAGCGCATCTAAATCCATATTGTTCTATATATTCAATTTTAGCACATGTTCTGACCAAATGTTTTTTGTCTTAACCTTATGTAGCGATTACGATCAGTTGTTTGGCATTATTCAATTTCATCAGTAAGGATCGAGTATACTGGATTTTAAATAAAAACATTATTACATAATTTTTATATTTTTTTGTTTAAAATTGCACGCTTTTAAACATAGTTTTGATAATAATAATGTATACAGCCTTTTTACTAGTTACACACTTTGATGTGTTTGAATGTACCTAAAATGCCGAAAATCACTACGACGATCAAATATTCACCCCATTGATCGAGTTTTCCAGAGAAACACCAATTTAAACCTGGCATCGCCCATTTCACCTATCTTTGCAATTTGATGCCGAATATTTAGAAAGTTTCTAGCTTACAGCGGTATAACATACTAATTTGGCTATACAATTTAACAATAATGGATTCGCTGGTGGTGGTAACAATTCTTTAAATCAAGTTTGCGAGCTTGAAGAAAACACAAATCCGATTGTATTTAAACAGACGTTGCGGCTGGCGGTAATTTTGTTATATTGTTCGACGACTGGTCAAATACGATGGGATTGGTGTTCACTTCAAGCCCGCAAACTTGATTTGAAGACTAATTTGTCTAACATTTTTTTCCAGATGTATCTTGTGGTTATTTAGCATCACATTATTAATGAAAGATTTATAAAGTTTACTCCAGCCTAATACAAGAAAATAACTGACTCATTTTAAGTAAATCTATTCGCCAATTGTCAACCAATTGCTTACCTGGGCTCAAATATCCCTACTGATTTTGAGAAGGATAAGAATAGAAGGAAATAGTAATTTTATTTTTCTCTTGGTCATTCTCAATCAGTTCCCATGAAACGGGTTCTCTTACACAGGTTTATATTTAACCCGGTTCATCCGCTTCCCATTTTCTGACTCTAGAAAAAGCTTAATTAGATATTAGGCCTAAAGATTTATCTATCGATGTTGTATTCATTACATTATCGCGGTTGCATAACGCGATGCGTTTGCATCCATCCTAGTCTATTTCGCGACCTGTTTCTCTTGAGTACCTAGCTAGATATGATCTTGTAAAGTTTCGGCATAATTTGCTATAGTTATACATATAAAAGCTAATAATAAAGAAATTTAATTTTACATTGATACATGTAAAACTGAGTATACTAATTGGTAAACGACTATTTATTTATAAACGCTTCCATTTTTTAAATTGTGATTTTGATGATATGTGATTTTAATGAGAGCGGCTCCGACAAAAAAATTGACGTGGTTGTCAAAAAATAAGTAAACAAATGAATTATTCATTTAAACGAGTAATTCAACGCAGAATATTTACAGAGAATAAATGACTATTAATATTGTACTGAACTATCTGTTGAAAAAAGAACGCAGTTGTCTTGAACGATAAATTCATGTTTTATTATAATCAAGGTTGCGGTCTTGATATAAACACCTGACCCACTAATTACTTACATATGTCAGTATAAACTAAGAATTGTATAGTGTAGAAAAGGCAATTCATCCAGTAGACCGGTTTCGTCCTTATTGGGAACTCATCAAGTACTGGCCAGAATTTGCCGCGGACAGGATACGAACCTGGGCACGTCTGCTTCGGAATCTGGTGCTCTAACCACTGAGCAGACGTGCCCAGGTTCGTATCCTGTCCGCGGCAAATTCTGGCCAGTACATGATGAGTTCCCAATAAGGACGACACCGGTCTACTGGATGAATTGCCTTTCTACACTATACAATTCTTAGTTTATACTGACATATGTAAGTAATTAATGGGTCAGGTGTTTATATCAAGACCGCAACCTTGATTATAATAATTGTTATCACCACCCGCGCAACCAATGTTCGTTTAATTCATGTTTTAGCAAGGAGATATTTGAACCAAAATCTTTTGTTGGTTATATAAAAATGGCCAGAGAATGTCAATGGTGTTCCAGACTATATGCAACTCAAATATCCAAAAAACTATCGAAAAAAGAACTCAATTTTATCAGATTCTTACATACTTTATGAAAAATCAATCAGTAGTAATTAAGAATGCCCCGAAATTATCACAACAAACAACAACATTAAAACTTCTTTAAATCAAGTTTGCGTGCTTGAGTTAAACACCAATCCCATTGTATTTAACCAGTCATCGAACAACATAACAAAACTACCGCCAGCTGCAACGCACTGACGCGTTTCGACCTTCCATGATCATCATCAGAGTACGACGGCAAACTGACTTTCGAGGATCAAACCGCATTGAATATATATGGAAATCAAATTTAGATATGCGGCTCTCACCTCTAGCAGTCTTGCATACATTGAACTTGACTGGAAATGTCGGCTGCACAATTTCTATGCAGTCACGAACATTAACTGTTTGCAGCTTTCGCCACATATACATATATAGGCAATACAATTTAAACAATAATTGATTGCGCGGGTGGTGGTAACAATTCTTTAAATCAAGTTTGCGTGCTTGAAGTAAACACCAATCCCATTGTATTTAACCAGTCATCGAACAACATAACAAAACTACCGCCAGCTGCAACGCACTGACGCGTTTCGACCTTCCATGATCATCATCAGAGTACGACGGCAAACTGACTATCGAGGATCAAACCGCATTGAATATATATGGAAATCAAATTTAGATATGCGGCTCTCACCTCTAGCAGTCTTGCATACATTGAACTTGACTGGAAATGTCGGCTGCACAATTTCTATGCAGTCACGAACATTAACTGTTTGCAGCTTTCGCCACATATACATATATAGGCAATACAATTTAAACAATAATTGATTGCGCGGGTGGTGGTAACAATTCTTTAAATCAAGTTTGCGTGCTTGAAGTAAACACCAATCCCATTGTATTTAACCAGTCATCGAACAACATAACAAATCTACCGCCAGCTGCAACGCACTGACGCGTTTCGACCTTCCATGATCATCATCAGAGTACGACGGCAAACTGACTTTCGAGGATCAAACCGCATTGAATATATATGGAAATCAAATTTAGATATGCGGCTCTCACCTCTAGCAGTCTTGCATACATTGAACTTGACTGGAAATGTCGGCTGCACAATTTCTATGATGTTGTTCGATGACTGGTTAAATACAATGGGATTGGTGTTTACTTCAAGCACGCAAACTTGATTTAAAGAATTGTTACATTTTCACCAAACCCCACGCAATCAATTATTGTTTAAATTGTATTGCCTATATATGTATATGTGGCGAAAGCTGCAAACAGTTAATGTTCGTGACTGCATAGAAATTGTGCAGCCACATTTCCAGTCAAGTTCAATGCAAGACTGCTAGAGATTGAGCCGCATATCTAAATTTGATTTCCATATATATTCAATGCGGTTTTTGATCCTCGATAGTCAGTTTGCTAGTCATACTCTGATGATGATCATGGAAGGGTCGAAACACGCCAAGATGCGTCTGCAGCTAGCATTAGTTTTGTTATGTTGTTCGATGACTGGTTAAATACAATGGGATTGGTGTTTAACTCAAGCACGCAAACTTGTATTTAAAGAATTGTTACCACCACCCACGCAATCAATTATTGTTTAAATTGTATTGCCTACTATGTATATGTGGCGAAAAGCTGCAAACAGTTAATGTTCGTGACTGCATAGAAATTGTGCAGCCGACATTTCCAGTCAAAGTTCAATGTATGCTAAAGACTGCTAGAGGTGAGAGCCACATATCTAAATTTGATTTCCATATATTTCAATGCGGTTTGATCCTCGATAGTCAGTTTGCCGTACGTACTCTGATGATGATGACATGGAAGGTCGAAAAACGCGTCAGTGCGTTGCAGCTGGCGGTAGTTTTGTTATGTTGTTCGATGACATGGTTAAATACAATGGGATTGGTGTTTAACTCAAGCACGCAAACTTGATTTAAAGAATTATTACCCACCACACCGCGCAATCAATTATTGTTTAAATTGTAGTGCCTATATATGTATATGTGGCGAAAGCTGCAAACAGTTAATGTTCGTGACTGCATAGAAATTGTGCAGCCGATATTTCCAGTCAAGTTCAATGTATGCAAGACTGCTAGAGGTGAGAGCCGCATATCTAAATTGATTTCCATATATATTCAATGCGGTTTGATCCTCGATAGTCAGTTTGCCGTCGTACTCTGATGATGATCATGGAAGGTCGAAACGCGTCAGTGCGTTGCTAGCTGGCGGTAGATTTGTTATGTTGTTCGATGACTGGTTAAATACAATGGGATTGGTGTTTACTTCAAGCACGCAAACTTGATTTAAAGAATTGTTACCACCACCCGCGCAATCAATTATTGTTTAAATTGTATTGCCTATATATGTATATGTGGCGAAAGCTGCAAACAGTTAATGTTCGTGACTGCATAGAAATTGTGCAGCCGACATTTCCATTCAAGTTCAATGTATGCAAGACTGCTAGAGGTGAGAGCCGCATATCTAAATTTGATTTCCATATATATTCAATGCGGTTTGATCCTCGATAGTCAGTTTGCCGTCGTACTCTGATGATGATCATGGAAGGTCGAAACGCGTCAGTGCGTTGCAGCTGGCGGTAGTTTTGTTATGTTGTTCGATGACTGGTTAAATACAATGGGATTGGTGTTTAACTTCAAGCACGCAAACTTGATTTAAAGAATTGTTACCACCACCCGCGCAATCAATTATTGTTTAAATTGTATTGCCTATATATGTATATGTGGCGAAAGCTGCAAACAGTTAATGTTCGTGACTGCATAGAAATTGTGCAGCCGACATTTCCAGTCAAGTTCAATGTATGCAAGACTGCTAGAGGTGAGAGCCGCATATCTAAATTTGATTTCCATATATATTCAATGCGGTTTGATCCTCGATAGTCAGTTTGCCGTCGTACTCTGATGATGATCATGGAAGGTCGAAACGCGTCAGTGCGTTGCAGCTGGCGGTAGTTTTGTTATGTTGTTCGATGACTGGTTAAATACAATGGGATTGGTGTTTAACTCAAGCACGCAAACTTGATTTAAAGAATTGTTACCACCACCCGCGCAATCAATTATTGTTTAAACATTAAAACTTATTCTGAGAATTCATCAGAATTATGAAAGTGCGAATGGGGTAACTTGAGACTGTTTTCTTGAATAAAGGTTATTTCTCCCTCTTGGCATATTGGGACTGATGTTGACTCTCCGCGAGATGCTTTCGCGGGTTTTTGCTTTGCAATATCAATTCCGATAAGATCCGATTGATCCCCATTTCCACTGGGCACAAATTATTCGAATCATATTGCGACTTGTTTCAGAGTATCTTTTTCAGCAGATCGCTCGTCACACAAAATATAGACAAATAAAAATTAAAAGTAATTAAAATTTTTTAAGGGGTTCACTTACCCAGCAGAGTTTCAAATGATTTGAAAGATTTCTGACAGTATAAATATTCTTATAACGTTTTATTTTGAAGCAGTCTTCCAACTGGTATGGTTACTCGTGTATAAATATGCCTTATTTCATTCATCTATACATTCGAGTTTGCTGAAACTGCATTCTGAACTCAGTAGTATTTAAAATTAATGTGGCAATAAAATATCTCTCGTGGTTAAGCTGCGATTTTATTGATGCCAATGTGCGAAAGCTTCTTGATTCGATATATCTCAAGATGTGGTGGATTCTATTTCACTGCTGAGCTACCAGCCAGGCTTAGAGCCACATTAGAGGCCAATGAAACTTTGAAGGCTGATTGGTCAGGTAAATTCAGAGGATTGAATGGCGTGTACAAACTGCAAGAACCACAGGTGCATTTTGTGACAGCAGGCTCAGTCATGTTGCAGCAAATCAGAAGCTCTCCTGACCACACAGGAAGAGATTCACGGTTTCCGAAGAGAATTCTCGTATATAAAACGGCAAATTGAAGTTGGGGCGAAAATAGATCACAATGTTATGGTCATGATAGGGAGCTTATGTGTGGAAAAGTCGCTCGCACCACCGTTTTAATGGGCCACCTGGATGGTGCAATGCACATAGTGAATATGAACACATTGCCAGATGCCAAAGATATGGCTACTTATACCCGCATTAAAGTGTATCCAGATGGAAAGGCAGCAACAAATCACTTGGGAGAAATTCCTCATCGAGAAAAGCACAGAACTCCCGCTAGTAGGAGACGTAGGGAAGGTTTCATTGCAATTAGATTTAGAATCGCCTAAATTGAGACATTGAGAAAGTTTTCTCGTTTTCCAGCAAAATATTCATCATTTGAAATGAATTGAATTGTCTGCAGTTTCTCATTGACACGGGTGCCGTGTTAAGCATAGTTAGATCAGATGTGGTAGAGGCAGAATGCCACAAAGTTTCTTATCAACTTTGGCCAGCCCATAGTAGTCCGATATATGTATTAAGGGAATGAAAGTACTGTCGGTAAATATTGGATTGAAATCTTCCATTAAGTGGAATTTCCTGGTGGTCCAGCGTCAAGTACCCTTGGGATGGCTCTCTTGACCCACTTCTGTGTGCCATTAGATCACAAAACAAGGACCATTGGCAAAGACGTGAGGGCGTTAACACACACTGAATCTCGAATCTCAGTGATTAGCTCAGTGCGTTTTCCCAGTCCTGCAGTCGCGAATGACTTCGATGTTATCATAGAGAAACACTTTTCCGTGTTTCAATCTTTTAGTGCCAAAATAAATGGATTGAAGAAAGGACTAGTGCAACAAATAGAGTTGGTGACTCCCACGCCCTGTTCAGCTAAAGCCTAACATTTGACACAACGCAAACTATGTATCGCTGTTGCGCAAAGAGGGAATTTGAAGAAGGTCAAATTCCAATTTTGCTTCTCCAATGGAAGTAATTCCAGAACCTGAAACAGGACGGTGTAGGTTTTGTGAAAACTGTCTTCTATAAAATTAGAGTGTCTATTATCCTCTCCCTAACGTTTGCACTCTGCTCCGAGTCAAATTGGGGTACGATGTCTATTCAACTATATATATTCCCAGAAAGCCTATAATCTGATACCAATGGAGGAAATTTCTATACAACTCACCGAGGTCAGATTTGCAGGAGGGGATCGCATGAATTTCTTCGAATGCCTTTTGGTTTGACAAATGTTCTTCAGAAATTTGGCTGCATGTGTCCGCCCGAATTGTCTATTTTAGAGGGAGTATATAGACCGCATAATAATTTATGGTCGATCGTGTGATGAATACCGCAAGCACTTTGAAACGGTTTTGACCAGGCTGTAACAATACGGTTTAGTGGTCAAACACAATAAGAACAAAATTATATGTTGTTCGATCACATATATTGTACATACAGTTTACACGGAGGGTATTAAACTTTCGGAAGATAAAATCCAAGCATTTATGGACATGACGTAGCCTCGGTATCTGTGCCAACTACGTAGGTTCTTGGGCTTATTTAGCTATTATGGACGATACTTTACAGGTCTAGCCGCAATTTTAGGATCGTTAATACGTCATCTTATACCTGAGAAGAACATGATCATGAAGTCCTGGCCTATCAACTTGCGCCAGGAAGACCGAGAAAAATTCCATAGTGCTAAATAAATGCTAAGAAAAGTAAACAACATAGCACCTGTAGCTTGGAACTAGCCATTTGATCTAGTCATGCATGCCTAACATGTATCAATTGAGCAGTGCTATAGCAAAGAAACAGTGGTTTAGTAAGGTCAATTGCGTTTTAAAGCATCTTTGTTGAAACTGCGAGGCGTAATTACTCTCGCAGGTCGAATTCCCATATTATCCAATTAGCAGAGTTAGACTTTACTGTCTCTCCTACTGCTGGTAAAGGGAATGTGATAACAGATACACTTAGCAGATTGAATGAACAGACGTTGAGATGATACGGCAAGGTCCATTGACGAATCTAGAAATTTCTTCTGACATTATATTCAAGCAAATCGAGGAAGCACTTCACGTAGATATTGACTAGGATACCAGCCTATGTTCGCAAACTATTGAGTGGCAAGTGATTGTTATGCGAATATTCAAGAAGCCAACCAACACCATATGTGCCGTTGGAGTTACGAGTAAAAACAAATCCACAACTACATGATTTAGGAGATCCATCTGTAATAGCCACCACTCGATTAATTACTGACAGATATTTATGGATGGATACGTCAAAAATACATACGGGCTTGGATAATAGCCTGTCCCAATTGCTAAAACTATAAGGTTTGGAGACATACCAGAATCAAGATACGTAATATCGGGATATCAATCGGACGGTTAGAAGATATAAATAAAGACATTGTCAGAATACCTGAAGTCCACGCGCAAATTTATGTGCTTGCAATGGTTGATCTATTCAGTTGTCAATATGAAGTGGCAACTTGAAAGGATATGACAGTTCCTACATAATTGGATGTCGCGATATGATTTGCAGGTAAGGGTGACTAGTGAACCGGTAGTCCATTTATGTCAAAGCTTTTCATAAGATCTCTCACTACCATAGAAATAAATGTATTGCATCCTTGCAAGTACAATACCCGAGCAAATTGGAAGGTAGAATGGCGGCATCGTGAATTAAAAGCTACGTTGAAGTGTACCTATGTTGCGAATTGGGAACATGATCGCTCTATAGTATTGCTTGGCACGCGCAACAGATATAGAGCCCAATTAATAACTTAAATAGCATAATTGGCATATGGCCAACCATTTAGGATATCTGGAGTTCTTCTACTAGACACTCGAAGTAGTCTTGATTAAGATTCTAGTGACACAAATTAGTTTGTTGTAACAATAAGATGTGTCGTTTAGCTGCGACAAAGACCAGTCAAATGTAAGCCAAATTCTATGTGTCTTCCGATTTGAGATCGGCGTCGAATGTTTATGTTCCTAATTAAAATAGGAATAATTACTTTATTCCATATTACGCGAGACCGTGCAAGTTCATGAGGAAGACAGACAAAAATATCGTCATAGAAGTAAATAACATAAATAATTGTGTGACTTTGAATCGTTGCATTTCCCAGTTAATCTGGATTGATGACAAGACAAAAGGAGTAAATAAGTTGAAAGACCAACTTTCCATTGCGGAGTCTGATGTGTGCTAACCAATCTCAGAGATATCAACGTTAAACCGGATGCAGTCTCAAGTCGCATCGTCTACGGCATTGACATCTAGCTGAATCAAATTACAAGATCATCACAATCTACCAATATCAGTCAATTCTTCTGTGCAAGATGTAAGTTAACCATGCGCAACATCGACGTCAGGGGCAACAGTATTAAAAACTTGTTCCGGAAGAGTCCAACGACAACCCAAATACAAGGATTATATCTATTACTAGATGCCTTTTTGATAAATTGGTGTACGTAGACGAAGATAATTGTTCCAGTAAAAGTAGAGTAACAATTAATTGATAAATTGAAACAACAATGGCTGATTGAAACGTCTATTATTAAATATGAAAATACTCGTTTAAATCCTTTCGAGCATTAATAATGTTGAATTGTGCTTCATTTCAATTTTATGATTTGCGTGAGCTTCTCTGTTGATATGTAGCGACAAACTTTTTTCTTTTATCAAATTTAACATTTGTGATCCTCACAATGGACTCTTGATACCACGAGTTAGTTATATTATTCGAGCATAATGGGAACGGTCATGAACAGGTGATTTAATTATTTCTTTCGTATCAAATCATTTTCTAGATCAAACGCTCGGTGTGCAGTGATGCATAAGAAGTACACAGACCTTAGCATATTACTAATTTTAGTACTTATATTTGTAGCGAGCATGAAGGCTAATATTATTTTCGAGGACACTGCTTGTTTGGTACAAGGAGTCGTATGTATGAACTTGATAGATATGGAAGGAAAGGTTAATCCACCAGACTCCTACAGACACACTGTGCCTTGATACGGATTTGGAATCTTTGTTGCTCTCATTATTTAAAAGATCTAGAGCATTAACACATTAACTAATGCTATCAGAGTAATACATTATTTATAAACGAAAATAAAATGAATTTGAAATAAATTGTCTCATGTAAAAAACAAAGTAATTTAAATCAATGAATATGAATAAAACGAACGGTATTTTATTTTATATTAAAGATGACCAATTGAAATATAATGCCAAAAAATGGACGTGGCAAATAATTACAAAGCTACACGTTTATAAATCTCGCTTTTATCCATTTAATGTTAACTGGAATTCCAATATTTAAAAATACAAAATTAAATTAAATCAGTGATAATTAGAACTGGCATATTCATAAATAATAATGAGAAGCTATTTATTTAATCAGAACTTGAGTTCAGATTAGGTAACCACGAATAAAGAAATACACAATAAAGAATTAAGGAGCTACATTAGCCCAAGTCTAAACAAAAAGAAGGCCTAATATGTATAATTAACATACCATGGGACATAGAACGGATATCAGAATAATAAGCTATTCTTATTGCTCGTAGACTTTCCCATGTAATGTAACAGATATACTGTCGCACGTAGATCAAACTTTAATGCAATAGTTGTATTTCCATACAGCATTAGTGATTGATCGGCAATCCCCATGTCATTAATATTTTTCAACGTTGAAATCTCTTAAATTAACACAAATTAAGGTTTTTATCTCAGCGTTATTGATTAGTTTTCGGGCTTGCTTCATTCTGCCTGATAACCTATTTGTTATGCATTGCAAAGATTTCAAAACGCTTTACTTCCTGACAGTTACTGTTGTTATACCCCATTTGGTACACGAATGCCTTCGTTCGGCATGTATACAAGAACTACTGCACAGCAAGTTTTAGGTAAATGTTTGACATTAATGTGCTCACAAGTAGATTTCTGCAGTTACGAACGTAAACATCGTGTAATAGCACCCAAAATGTGACTTATTTTTATGTACATCATTCGTGCGGAGACATCAGAAAATAGTTTTGTTTTCTGCCGTCATTCCAAAAAAACATTTTCAAGGACTGAAAAACTGTTGCTTAGTTTTAACGCTATGCAGGAACCATAAAAGTATACTCTTACACTTTTAACATATAATATCATAGACCAAAAATGCACTGAATTAGGCGAACATTGGTTGCGTGGGCGGAGATAATAATTATTATTATAGTCAAGGTTGCGATCTTGATATAAGCACCTGACCCATTAATTATTTACATATGCCAGTATAAACTAAGAATTGCTTTTTCTACATTATACAATTCTTAGTTTATACTGACATGTGTAAGTAATTAATGGGTCAGGTGCTTATATCAAGATCACAACCTTGATTATAATAAATGCACGGAATTTTTCAAAAAGAAGGAACACATTTTCAGACACACATAAAATATATATTCGAAGCAATGCCAAAGATTCGAAAAATGTGCGAGCACAGATTCAAGAATTGTTCAGGCCTCTGTTTCGATGCCAATTTTATCATTATTTATTTTTGTTTAAAAACAGATTTAATGTAATTCAGAGTAAAAAAACACGAGTACTTCTGTGATATTCTAATAAAATGATAAATTCACAATAATTGGATTTTACTAAGCCTGTCTAATTTTAATAATGTATATCAAATTAATTGGTAAAAATTGCCATGAACAAAACAGGTGAAATTTTATTTTAAATTAAATATGATCAACTAAAACGTAAAAACAGTAAAATAAACACGACGAATGGTTCCAAATTGATTTCGTTTTGTAACCTTGTCTTCACCTATTTTCAGTTGAATAAAGTGCCAATATTTAACATGCCCTCAGAAAAATTAATCGATGATAATTGACAATAACGTAAGAATAATTAAAAACGATATCTGACTTATTAATGCAGGTCTTTAATTAAGATGAATCCAACAGAAACAGGCGTATTTCGGACCAGAAAGGGAAGGCAGTCTACGTGAACATCTTATTTAAAGGGGTTGCAGTTTCCCGAAAAGAAAATAAAATTTGAAGCGGCATTAACAGGAACATTCAATGCAGCTAAACTATTGGACACTGGTGCCACATTTACCTTTATTTGCAATCAAAGAGAAACAGGCGTTAATGTCTTTATCAAATTTTATTTACCAATATACATGCGCATTTTGTCGATCAACTTACGTAGGCCGATTGACCAAAATGTTCATTATTCGAATGAGAGTACACTGCAACTTAAATACCTGATTTAAATTTAAAAAATTAATACATGTCTGCAATTGTGCAACACATCGTTGAAACCCCAAAAGTATGTGCTCCAGATGTATCATTTAAGATAATTATTAAATGCAATAACGGAAGGGAGTTAGCCACATACGAAGCGTTAAGATGAAATTACTTAAATAATGAAAATAAACAATAGAGGCACATTAAGGGGCCATGAATTTATATCTCGGTCTTCAAAATCGCCTTATTTCTTAATATCTTCATACACTCAACTCAAACTTGGAATGATAAGTTGCAAAGATTTAAAGTCCTCTATGCCATATACATCTTTTAAAATATTTCATTTTATGTAAAGTCAGGCTAATTATTAAAATCAAGGTTGCGGTCTTGATATAAACATCTGACCCATTAATTACTTACATATGTCAGTATAAACTAAGAATTGTATAGTGTAGAAAGGCAATTCATCCAGTAGACCGGTGTCGTCCTTATTCCGATCTCATCATGTACTGGCCAGAATTTGCCGCAGACAGGACTCGAACCTGGGCACGTGTGCTTCGTGCTTATATCTCTATTTATTAATACATTCAAAACCAATATATCATAATAATCCAAATTTGGTTGATGGAAAACACAAAATATAGTAGACACAAATAGTAGATTCATTTAACGGTGTTATTTACCGATGAACTAAGCGGTTTAGGTTGAACACAATAATATGTTAATAATAGCTAATGTGCGGAATTGCATGATAAATTTTACGTTATACAATAATGCTAACAGTCACGTAAGCACGGAGAATAATTTCAAAACAGCACGTTTCGATACCTCGGCACACTTTCTAAAAACTATTATCAATATCTAACAACTGGAAAGTTATACCAAAGATAACAATATTAAATTAAATTCTCGATGAATAGAAATGCTCAATAATTCAACATACGTGTTAATAAAACCCATCAGAGCAGTGAGTCAGTTATGAACACCAAATTCGCAATAAATAAATAAATTAGAAGCCAAGCAGATAAACAGGTAGTGGTTCTTTAAGATGACTTAAATGAAAAATTTAATGTAAGTGACTAATGCCGCTAAATTTTCAGAAACGTTTAATTTTCTAATCGATCGGATTTGATGTGCCCACCAAGCCGGTGCATGAGCAAGTGTATCTTTGTTAAGCAGTTCACCGCATTTTTACAGACAAAAAAATGTACCTGCTTTGTTTATCCCACTGGTCAATCAGAATTCAGCAATAAATTAAATTGTGTTACATGATGACGTGAAATCGAAATTATCATGGTAAAGAATGATAACTTTATAGTTATATATCTTTAAGGATACCTAATATAGCAACAAAAAAGTACTTTAAATCAGGTTTGCAAGCTTGAAGCAAACACTAATCCCATTATATTTAACCAGTCATCGCACGACATAGCATAACTACCTCCATTTGTACGCACTGAGGCGTTTTAACCTTCCATGAACATCATCAGACTTCGACGAAAAACTGACTCTTGAGGATCAAAACGCAATGAATATTTATGGAAAACAAAATTAGATATGCGGTTCTCAACCCTAGTAGTCTCGCATAAATTGTACTTAAATGGAAATTTTGGCTGCACAATTACTATGCAGTCACGAACATTAACTTCTTGCAGCTTTCGCCGCATATAAAGATTTTACTAATATTATCAATTAAATTTTGTACACCGTTTGACGCATAAAAAACTGTTTTAAGTAGAAATTGACTGTTTTAAAATGAACTCACAAGTAACTATTATTAAATGCACATTGGTTGCGCGGGCGGTGATAACACTTAGTTAAATCAAGGTTGCCATCTTGATATAAAAACCTCTCTTTATGTACATACATCTGTCAGTATAAACTTACCGATGTATAATATAGAAAAGACAATTTATCCAGTAGACTAGTCTCGTCCTTATTGAGAACTCTTCATGTACTGCCACGAATTTGCCGCGGACAGACCTCGAACCCTCGCACGTCTCTTTCAGAAGTTGTTGTTCTAACCATATTGAACGAAATTAACAATTTATTTATATACATGAATTCTCTGTTCTTTGTTTATACAAATATAACGTGGAGGAACACATTTAAAAATCATTGTAATAGATTTTGGGAATTCTTTTTTTAAATCCTTTTGTGTAAATTTACTGTTATTTTCTGTTAGATTTCAGTTTTTAATTTTGTACTGTTGTGCGATCATTGTTGGCGAGAGCAAGGTTCGTCCTGTGGCTCCTAAATAATCCATTCCCTTATTAAATGAAAATATTTGTTTAATAAACTTAATCTATCGGAGGTCATTGTTTTTCATTTAATGACCGTATTGCCGTCAGTTATATCCTCAATGTCCTATTCAAATAATTTTACTAATGTTTCTAACATTAGTAATTTTACTTCTCCTACTATTACTGCATAAAACTACTAATACTACTAATAAAACTAATACTGCTATTACTACTAAAATTAGTTCTACTGTTGCTACTAATACAAATATTACTGATGCTAATTCAAATAATACTTATACTGATAATTCTAATGATACTACTACTAGCCCTATTAATATAACTACTACTACTACTACTGCTACTACTACTTCTACTACTACTACAACTTCTACAACTACTACTAGTACTACTACTACTACTACTTCTAATACTACAACATTTACCAATAAAGCTACTACTGCTACTACTACTAAAACCGCTATTACTCCAACTTCTTCTAATATGAAGACTACAACTAATACTAATAATGCTACTTCTACTTCTACTGATACTACTATTGCTATTATCTTTATTATAATTACTTGAACTACTACTATTATTACTACTTCAGTTTTTATTATTAGCTATATTACGTCTGCTACTATTATTACTACTACTATTACTTCTATTACTATTACTACTACTACTACTACTACTACTACTACTACTACTACTACTACTACTACTACTACAACTACTACTACTACTACTACTACTACTACTACTACTACTACTACTACTACAACTACTACTACTACTATAAATTGTACTTCTACAAGTACTGCTATTACTACTACTTCCATTAATATTACTTATACTATACATATAGTTTGTCAACATCTTATTCTGCTAAACAAATTTTGAATTTGCATGGCATTTACTTAAATTTAAATCTATTTGAATGAGAGCAGATATAAATAGAGATCATATGGTCTATTCATCATCGAAATGTATCCTTGTTTTCAAATGTAAGACTTGCTTCAAATTGAACAATAAAAATTTTCTTTAGTAAAAATTTAAAATTGAGAGTGATTTTATGCTAAATTGGAAGTTTGTTCTAGACAGACACTGCCCTATAAAAATGAATATGTATTCTGTATAAACTTATGTTGCCATGGTTGCTGCCGTCACATTTGCTTTATGCCATTGTGCTCCAATTATTGATCCGGAAGATATTTGGACATCCAACTCACATGTGACTAAAATGGTGATTTGACTCTGACCAAATATGGTAAACCTACAGTGGTATCTCGAGATACGAGCAGCCTTACATAGGAATTTGTTTAAGATACGAGCCGGAGCTCCGACCATATTTTCGTTCAAGATACGAGCGTCCGAAGCGTCCCGCTAGCTGGCGCGCAGATTCGAGCATCATCCGAGAAAATCTCACGCTCATTCGCACGTGTTACTCGCTTGAATCGAAATGTATCTCGTGTGCTGTAGTCTTCTTTACTTGATTTTTGCATGATTAGCGAAAGTTTTTGTGTGTTATCATGGAGCCGAAGAAAGTGAGTGCTATGGACAATGGTGACAGGAAGAAGAGGATGATGTCCATAGAACTAAAGCAAGAAATAATAGAAAAACATGAGCGTAGCGTACGAGTGATTGAACTCGTAAATATCTATGACCGGATTTGCAAAAGATTAGCACGAGTGAGGTTGAGGAAGAGCCGGAGTAAGTGATTGCTACAGGTGAAATTAAAGACATGCTTGCAATATGGGAAAAGCTGTCAAATTTCATTGAAATGATACACCAAGAAAAAGTGTCAACTGATCGTGCTTCAGCTCTTTTTAATGACACTTGTTTGTCACATTTTTGAATTATTTTGAAAGGCAGGCAAAAGCGAAGTTTTTTGGATACATTTTTTTGAAAAGAGCTGCGAGTGAAAGTACAGAAAGTGCAGACAAGAAGGCAAAAACAGGTGATAAATAAATTTACGTGAATGCTAAGCCTATTTTAAGTTTAAAGTTAAGTGCATTGTTTTAAGTATTTTCTTTCATTTGAAATAAGGAATGTGTAGTTTTAGTTTTAAAGTTACGAAAATAGTTTTAAGTTCTAAAAAAGCGCCGTTTACGTACGTGTCTAAAGTGCCCTTTTCTCTTCCTCTCTCCCTCCTCATTGCCGTTCAACATCGTTAGCCGCACTCGTTTGTCTCCAATGTCAGATTATTATGCTAAATAACACTTTCATTTCTTTATTTCATATTTTTTTTATGCATTTGTTAATTATACATGTTTGCTTTGTTATTTAAAAACATATCTTTATTCATAATTTACAATGGGTTGGGGATTTTTCATAGGTCCTGAACGGATTAAATCGAATTCATTTATTTTAAATGGGAGAAATTCGTTTTATTGATTGACTTGACGAGCTCGGTTCTGGAACAAATTGAACATGTATCTCGAGGTACCACTGTACATTCACCAAGCGATACATTCATTATAAAATTAGTGTGTCAAAATCTCAAAAAAATAACCTAATTAGCAACGTAGTGGACAAAAGCAAGATGATCTGTTACGAAAACAGGATCGAGAAAGAGCTAGGTTACCTGAAGTAAATATTGATAATAACAAATTACCTGGAGGAGATAATAGATCTTAATTCGTACTACAGAGGATAAAAATTATATATCCTATAAAGTCCATTCAGAGGTCACTTACGGGGCTCAATAAATGCACGGCGGTCGATTTGAATCACTAAAGTGAATTTCACTACTTCAATATTTAACGTCACGTTCAACACACAGATAATGACTAATTTGGGTACAAGGAATCAATTCACAATTGTCATTTAAATCCTTCAAACTCAAAATATTTTCATGTATATGCAGTCGGAATTATAATGGACGTAAGGAAGAGCAATTGACTAACAGAATCAAACACAATTTATCGCAGAATTTGATTAAAATAGGTCTTGCACCCGCAGAAAAGTCAACTATTTCAGAGCATATTGTTAATTCTGGGTACAGACGATTTAACAAAATATTCAATTTTAAACTAAGCAAAGTCCTAAAACTTATTATACATATGCGAATAAATTTATGAAAAACCAGCCCCTGACCAAAGCATTCAAACGCCCACCAACATTGAAGTGTACTTGACTAGCCACGAATCACACAAACCTTCATCATTTTATTTGTATTCAAGAGATTTCAACCACCTGTTAGATGAGCATTAACAGTCATTCTTTCGGATTACCAACAAATTTGACAAAAGACAACTGCAGAACGGTGTTACCATCCTAATTGACAATCAGAGACATTGCAGAACAAAATGAGCGATCAACTCTGCGATCTGCACAACATTTGCTGTTATCAGGGGAACAAAGTAAGGTCTGTGAAAACAGTGAGATTCGAAGCGCAGCATACGTAGAAAAAAACATACGTACACGCAATGGATAAAAACGCAAAAGCCTGAAAAAAAAGAAAGCTGCAAAAAATTAATTTTCGTGATTGCAGAGAAATTTTGTAGCCGACATTTACAATCAAGTACAATATATATATACGAGACTACCAGAGGTGACAGCCGCATATCTAATTTTGCTTTCCATGTGTGTGCTTTGCAGTTTAATCTTCGTAAGTCAGTTTGCAGTCGTACTCTGATGATGATCATGGATATTCGAAACGCGTCAAAGCGTGCGAGAGGCAGTAGGTTTTCCATGCTGTTCGACGATTGGTTGAATACAATGGGATTGGTGTTTAATTCAGTCCAGAAAATTTGATTTAACGAATTGTTATCACCAGCCACGCAATCTTTGATTATTTAATTAAACAAAAGACGTTGGCCCTTTAACATTAACAGTACGAGCGACTGGCGGTAGTTTTGCTACGTTGTCCGACGACTGGTTAAATTAAATGGGATTGGTGTTTACTTGAAACTCGCAAACTTGATTTAAAGAAATAAATGTTGACCCCTGTTTTACCCAATAATAGGGTTTGCTTCCACTGCCATTATACACAATAAATAACGCACTTTGTTATGAAAAGAGTATTCCTTTCATAAAAAATATGCTTTGCATTTATCAAAGGCAATAGACATTTCAATAATGCTGAGAATTTGTCGATTAATATTTTACTAAATTTATTCACTTTGAAGAATAATTAAAGCAGCAATTAATCTTGTACAAATTTTATCGTCACACGTATGGATTTTGGTGTTATATTTTTCTTTGTGAATTTTTATCATTATGGGTACATTATTCACTATCTTTGAGGGCGGTTTTGTTGTTATATTAGTATCTTGCGGTTTTATATAGTTGATCTTTAGCCATCTATCTTACACAAACTTTTGAAATCTAAAAATGTAGATTATTATGCATGCCTACTATATACTTATCTGCTATTTCCTCCTAATCAGTTACTTTGATTGAAGTACTTTAGATACCATTGTCATTAGTTGTCTTAGATGCGCAATTTAGGAACAAACTAATAAAGCAAGTAGGGTATTTATTAGGTGTTGCGAACCTAGTAACAAATTAGTTCAGTTGTGACCAGAAGGATAAACTAAAGGCAGCATGAACGGAAAGTATAATCTCATGCACATTCGTTTCGTGCTTACTGGCGACTCATCAGTAGGAGCCGGTATTACGCCCTTTAACCACTATATATTTTGGCCAAGAATGTGGGATAATAGGACGGTACAATCTCCTAGGCGAATGTGTAAACCTGCAATAGTGAGGCTAACATCGTACAGTCTACGACAATGCGACTTCAACGCTAACTCACACTATATAATATATATACCGAGTCTGTAAAGGATACTAACACTATGGCTATGATGAGTCGCCAGTAAGCACGAAGCGAATGTGCATGAGATTATACTTTCCGTTCATACTGCCTTTAGTTTATCCTTCTGGTCACAACCGAACTAATTTGTTACTAGGTTCGCAACACCTAATACATACTTGCATATATATTAGTACTCCGCAACAAACAGTATTTAACAAGTATGGTATTTTATTTAACCATTCCGTTTATTCTTCAGATAGGTTAGTCTAATGATAACTAAATAACGTTTAACTAGATAGACGTGTATGCGTGTATCTATAACCACTGAGTACAACCAACTAAGTGAAATTACAGTGGCCGAATTTTAATCTTCATACAAACAGAAATGAGGAAACTTAGGATGACCTTAGATTTTAGAATGGGCAGAAAGTTAAATCAAATTCGCCCTTAATAACGACATACTTTGTTAGGTGAAAAATTACTATAATCAAGGATACGCAGTTTATTTTTAACACCTGGCCCATTAAGTACATAAATTTGTCAGTTTAAACTAAGAAATTTGTAGTGTAGAAAAGGCAATTATCTCAGTAGACAGGTTTCAACCTTTTGGGAACACATCACCTACTGGCCAGTATTTGCCGCGGGCAAGGCTCGAACGTGGGCACGTCTGCTTCAGAATTTTGTGCTCTAGCCACCGCCTTTTCTGCACCATACAATTCTTAGTTTATATTGTCAAATGTATGTAATTAATTGGTAAGGTGTTTATATCAAACTCGCAACCTTGATTATATTAGTAGTTATCACCGCCCGCGTAACCAATGTTCGTTTAATATATCTTATAGATCTTGGTATTTTCCTGAAAAATTAGTCAGACGAAATTATGACTGGATAATTTGGTAGCAGTTATTGCGATTTTATTAGATAAGCGCACGTCACGTATATGTGTATGCGTGAATATATATATATATATATATATATATATA
The DNA here is from genome assembly GCA_029291075.1 of Eudiplozoon nipponicum. Lineage (NCBI taxonomy): Eukaryota > Metazoa > Platyhelminthes > Monogenea > Mazocraeidea > Diplozoidae > Eudiplozoon > Eudiplozoon nipponicum. Next base: position 64,550 of record JAQBSW010001648.1, read on the forward strand.
TATATATATATATATATATATATATATATATGGAAAGTGCTCTTTTAAACATAATTAGCAAACAGATACATTCTTCATTATGAAACTGCAATTACTGGTCGTTAATTTATCATTTCACACGTCATGCTAATTGTTTTATTCATACAATTCGAAATGATGCATTACAAGTTTGAATTCAAAAGATAGGGGAGTGCGAATACAAAAATTACTGTCAGTGTAAATGATCTAATTGTTCTAAAATTAAAAGCTAAATTAAGATAGGAAATTATATAAATGAAAGTCAGACAATTGATCTAACAAACTAAAAAGTGGTGATAACGATAAAATCATGTTACAATTATCTAAAATTTAATCTACGTTTAGTGTTAATTTATAACGCCTAGTAAGTTAGACATTATGATTTTTGGGAAACATGGCTTCATAAAGATGTTAGAGATCGTGAATTTTCAGTGCCAGGCTATTTAATGTTATGAAAAGCAGAGTGATGTTTAAGCTCTCATTTATCGTAAATCTATGTTATATAACCTAATGTTACAAGATAATTATCGTAATACTCTTATTGATTTTATTTAATTTCCAATCGATAAGATGGTATTAAACGCGGTCTATGGACCATTGTGCGGTTGCTTATTTGATGATACCCACTTTACTAAGACTTTGCAAAATATTTTGTTAATTGCACTATGTGATAGTAGGTGATTTTAATAGATTTCTTTACTGCGAAACTACCGACGTATTCCATATCCATAATTTATCGCAAGTCATAAAATAAAAAACTAGAGGATCGGAGTGCTTATAGTGCGTATTTTGAGACAGATTTGGTCTGTTGCCATTGTTAAGAAATTGTTCATTACACAAAAGGAACCTGATTACAGACAAATTATTCTCAGACAGAAATATCTGAAAATTATGACTCATGCAATCATAGGTAAGAAAGAGCATGTCCTAGAATTAACTGGGAACATTTTGGAAGGATAAGTAGAGTCATTGATTACGACAGTTCTTCATATGTCTAATAATGTTTTTGTTTCTTCTGATTACATTGCTAGGTAATCTTTTTCTTTAGTTCAAGTTTATCGCTACAATACCGAAGACTATGAATAAAACTTAAGGTAAAATATAATGTTGTTAAAAACAGCTTAATGAACAGTATTAATTTGTTGAGATTACGCAAAATTAATAAAGTATTAGACGGCCTGTTATAAGCAATTCGTAATAGATCAGAAGCGAAATTATTGCATAAGCTTCACAAAAATCCATAGTTTGGACACCCATTAATAAACAGCTGTTGCGAGTACAATGAAAGGGAGACACTGAAGTTGAAACTAGCTAAATTGGATGATGAATTTACATGCGAATTGGAAGAGTTTTTAGGTAATCTAATAATTAATTCTAAACACGAATAACATACAATTTCGTAACAAAACCGTCCATTTAACAAGGAACAGCAATTCGTACTCGATTGTTTTGTGCTAGTGAAATTGATAATAAAAGTCAAATTTGGAAAAATTAGGAATATCGATTGACAATTCACTAAATTTACCGTACGTGTTCCTGCATGCAGTTTGCTCAGTTTTTGATAAAATTTTGATAGATGGCGTTATACCGCCTAGTATATTAACAAGCACATTCCGACCGATGCATGAGTTTAGCAGATCAATTAGCATCAATGGCTAAAAATCAGTCTCAATGATTCCCTCATTCCTGAAGATGGTTAAACGATTAAGGCTAGACAATCTTGACTCTATCCTCCTACTGAACGATGATGCAAGACAGCAGGGATTTACAAAAGGGCGCTCGACCTTTTCGAATACCCTTCCGTGTGAAGTTATATCACTGCTCTTGATGATAAAAATATGGATGCCTTGAAAGTCTTCATCTTTATCTTAAAAGCAATTGAATGTAACTTGTTTGAAGCTATTATGGACGCGATTAGTGCTTTAGAGATTAATCCGGTTGTTTCTAGATTCCTACAATTTTAATTATGTATTAGGAATATGATTCTTTATGCTAATAAGTTTCAATCTAGATTGATAAGATTTACAACCGGGATTTATATCTTGGGTCCGATATTATTTGCATTTGCGAAAATACAGTATAAACTTCTTTAAGATCAAGTCCACAAATTTGAGGATGATCTTAGAATAAAATACCCAATTGACCTAGAGATCAGTAATTTTTGTAAGAATACAATAACGCTATATATTAATAATTTAAGTAGATATTTGACAAAGCAAGGTTGGAAGATTATCTCAAAACTAATGCAACCGATAAAAATGGCTGCAAGTCTGAAGTTAATTATATGTTGTTGATGCGGTAAATAAATTTGATTCCGGGATTAAATTTTAAAATGAAGTTAAAAATTTAGGCAATACTATTTAGTGTACAGCTACTGTTGAAAGACATTTTGAATGAATTTATGGTTGCGTAAACAGAAAACGGGCATTAATAAGGAGAAATATATTATCGAAAGATATACAACTACAAATAGATATTAGATGGATTAGGCCGACATTAGAAAACGCAGTTGCAATATGAATAAAAAGTTAAAAAAGGCCTTTCAAGCATGGTAGAATCTATTGAAAGAAAGTTGATGAAATGTACTACCTCACCTACATACAGCATCTATGGTTGTTCTGAGTATCCACGGTTTTCTATCGTGGTTTTTTCGCTTTGCACTATCAGTTCCTACTGACCACTAACATGTTTCTTCCAAAGCTAAAGGGGATATCGTAATTGATATATTAGTTTGATCATAAAATTTGCGATGGATTGTGTGTCGACGAAGACTGTCGAAATTGGTACTCAAAATACTTTCATTAAAGGAATTGACTTGGATTAATCATGTGAAGTCACACCGTCGATTAGGTAATAAAGAGTTTAGATGTAGATATCAATATAGATCACGTGCAGTAATGAGGCAAACTGGACCTCTACACAACACTAATGTCGCCAAGTCAGCATTAATGAATGACGTAACTAACAATAAATCTTCAATTCGTTCTTTGCAGTATCACTTAATGAACACGGTCTAACGTTTAATTTAATTTTGCCCAACTAATAAAATAAGCCGAGGAGATTATTTCAACAGACCCTTGCGTCATGATCGCCATTGAGCTCTAGTCGAGGCTATATTGCACAGAGTTACCAACTAGTAACATTTGTGCACAATTGAACTCCAACCTGGTAGTTGAACGAGTCCAATAACACCCAATTAGGATGTAATTGGTTTTAGCTGAGTCTGTCATGCAGAATCTGTTCATCTTGTTTTTACGGAAATCCGGCGCTGTCTGAGAGAATGATACTCCACTGGGCAAACAAATTAAAATCCGATTGATACCTATTTTCGTGTAGGCATCGATTTCCTCTTCGTGGTAGCTGGGTGTTGATTCGTACACTCACTCTGAAGATTTCAAAATCATTCGTCCTAACATTTGAAAATGAGTTTCGGTCTTATTTGATTAATAGGATTAGTATGAATGATGCTAAAGCCTCGGGGGAAAGGGACGAATCAGCACCCAGACACCACGGAAACGAACTCGATGCATATTTGAAAATGGGGACCAAGCGTATCTTTGCGAAATTGATAGTTCTAGTATACTACTGACTAATTAAAACCGTGGATACTTTTAATGTGACGATCGAACTGTTGCTATGGCTTATTAATTTGCCTAACGAGAAGAATTTGTCGTGCAATATAAAAATACATCTGTAGACGTCAAAGTTGCTGATTTGTTTCTAGTAACATATAAGAGCTTTGCTTCTCGTATTGCGGTGGTCAAATTCCTGCAATCTTCTAAAAGCTTCGTTTCTAAATGATCACGGAAGTGTTTGCTAATCGTGTTTCTCTATATGCGATGAAGGCTAGAGAAAAATACTCTAGCTTTCGCAATTCTCATATTAACCTCGTCGCTCAAACTGTCTGAGTTATTTATATGCACACCTATCACATACGTCCAAATCCACAGTTTGAATTCGTGGGTGATGGAGCACTTGTAGAAGTATCTTACAGTTAGAAGATGCAAATGTAACGTTGCATGGCGAATAAAAGAATGATAATTTGTTCGAGTTGACCAAAAATAACATAGTTGCAGAATAATAATAAAGTATTGTCTATATAGCCTAACTCCAATAATCCACCGCCTGGGAGAACTTTGGTACGTGGATCGTGAACGTTTGAAAGAGTATAGTTTCCGATGGCAACTATCATCTAATTGAACAAAAAATGAGGATGTATAAATTTTTGGCGAACACTACAGCTAGTAGTAACTTTTTTCGATAATTATTTGTAGACCCTAACGCGACCAGAATTGTTTTTGCTCAGAGAAAGGATAATATTTAAATATTTAATGTAAATACCGGTTTTCGATAAATTGTCGTATTTATCATTGCAGTCCAGTGAACCAAAATTACCTATGAAGTCTCGAAACACCGCTATTAGTAGGAAAAGATATATGTCTCAGTTGAAGTGCTTCCCGTAACGTAGACATATAATCTATACAGTCTCGTCCTGGTCGGATTCCCGATTCTTTTGCTATGGTATACGATTCACTAAGAGCGCTGTGACAGGGTAAGATGATCCCAGCAATTAATCCCAACACAAGGGGAATAAAGCTTTTATTACAGTGGTTATCGAAATGGTAACCAGTACCTTTTTGGCAGTTGGAGATAATGATAAACTCACTTCGAACATCCCGCGAGATCTCTACATTGCATATTGCACGGAAAATAGTAGCTGACGTCCTAAATTTATGTCGTCACAATCATTAAATATCATTTGACGCATATCATCAAAGCTTGCAGTTTAAGATGCTTAAGAGACAACATTGTATTGCTTATTTTTAATTCTGATAGTTGTTCCGGAATTTCATTCCATATTGTTTATACAGAAACACTGCCAGATAACGGGACTGTTGCATGTGTCCAAGAAAGTTCATTCTGAAGTTTTCATCCCACCTATATAAACGACACATTTTATCGCTTAGTAGAATGTTGTTACAATCACTTATTATTTTGCTTTTAAATTTCAGGGGCCAGTTGTGCAAATAAATTGAGACAAATATCGACTGTTCTTTAAACCAAGTTTGCGAGCTTGAAGTAAACACCAATCCCATTGTTTTTAACCAGTCGTCGAACAACATAACAAAACTACCGCCAGTCGCAGTTTTGTTATGTTGCTCGACGACTGGTTAAATACAATGGGATTGATGTTTACTTCAAGTTCGCAAAGTTGATTTAAAGAATTGTTACCACCACCCGCGCAATCAAATATCGACTGTTGTCTGATGCAAATGCTTCTTCTATCTCTTGAGCCTTTCTAGCCAAAAGTAATTCAAAATAATCTTTTAGAATGTTCTTAATTTAATAGCTGTTACTTCAATGTGGATAATGATATACAAAACCAGCAGGAATTTGCAACCTAGTTTCGACAATTTTTCCGGAATTTATATAGCCCAATGACAAATTATTTGGGAGCTTACAACTCTACATACAGTATTATACGCATTATGCCTAACGGACCTTATCTTTGTTCACAGTAATTTCGAAATATCACCATCAAAACTAGACTCCGTCAATTACAATCAATATTCAGATACTTGTTGCGAAGGTGGTTGTTTGAATTAGCTTAAACCTATTTAACGTTTATTGTTACCTAACTTTACGAAAAATATGAGCACATATCTTCAACGGATAAGTGCAGCGTCCGTATCAACACACGTGATCCATAGCGAGCAAAAGTCATGGATCAATCACGCAATCTATTATCAATTGTCAAAAGTTCTATTTGAGACAACAGTTGTCCGGGGGATGAAGAACGACATGGGGCGCAACGCTTTACACTACTTCTTAAATTTGTGTTAATTAAGGTTAATGTTTGCTCCGCACAGCCATTTGTCAACCAGTCATCATTGTCATTACTACCTGGAGTAATTTTTCCGTCAGAAAATCACCTGGCATGTCGTGTCATCAATAGCCAAGACTTTATTTGAACTTCTTATTCTATCTAGTAAAGATATTGTAGTGAAGCGGAGAGCAGCCTTCCTGTGGTCTTTGGTGCAATCTTCTTGAATGACATGAAGATACCAAATAAAGAAAATGTTGGTTAAGTTTTCTAGCATTTAGTTTAACGTCCGTCTTTAAGGTTGCTGCAAAAATTCGGCTGTTTACAGGGATAAATTCAGTTAAACAAGTTTTAACGCATGATTTAAGTTTAATACCAACCCCCATTGCTCGGCTTGAGAATATTACATGGTATTAAATATCCGAACTAATTAATGCGTTGAAAATGATTGTGAGCCCAATGCTATAATCATCTTAGAAACCTGCATTCTAGTATCGGACACGCAATCCATATAACTTTCTAATTTACCAAAAGAGCGTGATAGAGCTTCCTATTGCCTAATTTGTCTCCATGCTTGCACATGAAATGAGCTTACGCAAAATATAGCCTAGGTTTAATTAACGATAGTCAACTTAAACTATTTTTGATATTTGACACTACGACATTGGGATCACCGATTTGATGAAAATCCACCGTAACCATAGCATACAAAAGAGTATTATTACTAGATTAGAAAGATTGACGGATGAAAATTGACAGATTTGGAGATGAAGGTGTCCAGAAAATTTGCCAGTCCCTATTGGATGGGCACTGTTTACTGATGGGTAATAACATGTAACTTAATATCATAATCTCTTCAGTCAACTATTAAAAAAAAGCTTGTTTTAACAAATGGACCGAAACTCATGTTTGCATGAGACTACATGTTTTGTTCATGCAGAATTTGACATATCATTCTGGTCCCATTTGAAATAGTTTGGAAATAGGTACTCAAACACTATATAAACAATCGCAATTTTATTACTTCTCAACAATTAAGAATTCATAAATAATATATATATATATATATATATATATTTGAATGAGATAATGATTATCACAATGATAGGATAACTGACGTCAATTAATTATAAGTCATGAAGCTTTATCGGAATAGGTGTTCAGAATGGTTGTAATCCTCAGTTTTCATAAAAAATTCGCCAATCTCCAAAATCATTAATATTTTGCTCTTTACAGGCTTGGTGGCTTTGAAGTGGCATTGGTAACGAATTCGTAAAAATTTAGCTCTAATACTGCTTTAATCCACACACGAAAAAAAGATTGCATCATCAACCGGTCCTTCATTTCTTGTCTTAGTAAATAGCCGATTCGCGGTGGAGTGCAAGCACTTACCGATAAACACCAGACGCAGCTGCACAAGCGATTATAATTTTCGGTCACAATGACTATGGTATGAAATTCTGGTCTTATTTCAACTAATATACTAATAGGTGCGCAAAGCTCTATAGATAATAGAACATATATATATATATATATTAGTTATCAGCAATTAAACTAATGCAAGACGAAATATACGGAGTCAAATTGATGGCAATAGATGCAAACACCTTGTTGGGCACAACTAGGACCAGGTAATTAATTTATTCCCAGCCACGCAACACGTTCCTTTCAAGCCATATTTCGTTTGACTAAAGCAGAAAATTCATTCTCTTGTTAAAATCAATGTATTCTGAAACTAATAAACTTTAACAAATTAATGTTCTTAGGTTTAAATGTAGGAACAAATTTATGAGATTGTTAAACTCAGAAAAATACCGCTTTGTTATTAGTGCAAAAGGATAGAGATTTCTTATTCATTTATTGATATGGTATCAATGACAAACCGTTGCTTAACTGACTAGAATACCTCGCTAAATTTAAGAACTATAAAAACACAAATGAAGTAAAAATACATTTCTCAAGTATGAGATGTCTTTAAATGTCGGTTAAGTACATGTTTAAAACAAAAAAATACATAAATACAACAATATTTTGTGTATATTTGATGGCTAAATTTTAATTGTATTACATATGAAAATTTAGCACAATAAAAAAATAATTTGATCACATGCAGAAATTTGAGTAAACTCAACTTGTCCAATGTATCTATTTCACTTAGCATATATGTTAAATAAATGGTCATTTGGTCTACTATAGATGACATTTTAAACAGCTCTTTACAACAAACCTCAGTGGAAATAAACGCAGAACTATCTTTCTAACTTTGAGTTGGATGAGGTGATATCATCTGAAAATTAATAATTTTACCAGACGTACAGTAACAGAAATCTAAACCCTATCTTACATAATTTATATCTAAACATATTTAGACCAGTATCCGAACATAAATAAACAATTTACCCTGATTGCATTGCAAGACCTGTAATTTATTCGAACACATTTACATGCCTAATTGAATTAAAACTCTTACCATCAGCGAATCTCATACACCACACAGAAAACAGACGATGGTAGTGGTTTTCTCTTTTAGACTCAAAATTAACCTAGGGCAAGATATTACATTCCACGGAGGCCAAGCAATTTATTAGACAGTTTATTTATACCAATTGACGCGATGTGGGTTATTACCGCTGATTTTGTATTTATAAAACAAAGTGGTCAAAAATACTGGCCACGAAAAATACATGTGAGGATGATTTTTGCAAGAATGATTGAACCATTATTTGCTCAAATGATAGATGAGCTTTAAAAGTGATATTCACTGTGTTACATTGCATAATTTAAACTATATAGATGATGGAAGAAGTTGATCAAGGCAAGCAGACGGTAGTCTGGATGTAGGTCCGAAGGTAAGTGTTTAAATGACGTGTTAAAACCAAGTATGCAAACAAATTTCATGCAAAAATTAGCACTACTATCTGAGGTTGCAATTATTAACCGTTTTGTTGCCATTTGTCAGTTTTCCATTATGTATGATGACGTCTAAAAAATAGGTGGGAAGGTGTACGTGGAACTGACGAGCGCGACATGTTAAAACGTCATGATAGTTCTTGTCATGTTCAATGATTATCTATAAAATGACTATTGCTTGAAAGGCTGGAAATGGAAACTGAATTTGAAAGTACATACTTATTAAAGCAAAGAATAATCGTCCAACGAATGAAGTACCAGAGATTGATATATATATATATATATATATATATATATATATATATATATATATATATATATATATATATATATATATATTGACAGTAAAAATTAAGGGTTAAATAAATTAGAAAAGTCAAATCATGAAGAGTCAGTGGTTTTGTATTTATTGGAATCTACATGTCAAAATGTTTCGCGACTGTGGATCGAGACTGTGCACATCTGCGTCGGAGCCTTGCATTCATATACGTTTCACACACTCTGCCACACACTAAACGCAATTTTAAGGTATATAAAAACTTAATTTTTGGTTAAATATGGCATTCCTTTTGACCTTGAATAGTAACTGGCCACACCCAAATCAGTCATGATAATACACACAATATGCAACCGGTCGAAATCAATACAACATAGGCTCACTTGGGTAGGAAAGCCTGACAAAAACATTTTTTGGTATGTGAACAAAGGTAACATGAAAAGTGCGCCAGGAGTGACAAAGAGGACAAATGCAAGTCTCTGAAGCAAATGTGTTATGTTTCGAGCTCGGTTTAGGACAAACACTAGCAAGTTCTTGACACGATTCAAATGTGTGCGAAACCGGGTTACTGAATGAAATGACTTTGTAATCTTTTGCAATATATATATATATATATATATATATATATATATATATATATATACATATATATATACATATATATATAAATATATATAAATACACATATATATATATATATATATTTACATACATATTCACTTACATATACATATACTGTATACATACATATACATATACATATACATATAAATATACATATAAAATACATATACATATACATATACATATATATATAAACATATACATATACATATACATATACATATACATATACATATACATATACATATACATATACATATACATATACATATACATATACATATACATATACATATACATATACATATACATATACATATACATATACATATACATATACATGTACATATGCATATACATATACATATACATATAAATATACATATACATATGCATATACATATACATATACATATACATATACATATACATATACAAATACATATACATATACATATACATATACATATACATATACATATACATGTACATATGCATATACATATACATATACATATAAATATACATATACATATGCATATACATATACATATGCATATACATATACATATACATATACAAATACATATACATATACATATACATATACATATACATATGCATATACATATACATATACATGTACATATACATATACATGTAAATATACATATACATATACATATACATATACATATACATATACATATACATATACATATACATATACATATACATATACATATACATATACATATACATATACATATACATATACATATACATATACATATACATATACATATACATATACATATACATATAGATATACATATACATATACAAATACATATACATATACATACGTATATACATATAGTTATACATGCACTAGAATATTTTTTTATTAAAAACTAAAATTGCGTATAGTTGCAAATGAAGTTCATTGTATAGACCAACTACTTGTTTTAGCACCTATCAATTACTTGCCAAAATAACCGTGACAATGGCTCGGTTCGGGGCACATTTGTTTCAGAGATACGCAGCAAAACTAATGCGCGACTAAAGCTGCGCACTGCCAAAAATTTTCAATTATACACCAACTTAAGTTTTCTGGGCAGTCTTTCCATCATCTTAAATCTATGTGGCATCTCTTAAGACCTGAAGTTCCAACAGGCCAAGTCAAATTTGTTATGTAAATCAGAAGCCACGCCAATTGAGGAAATGATATAAAAGCAGATCTATTTAATGAATTTCATTTTCTATGTCACGCAATATTGGGTCTAGATAATCCTGGCAGTAAGCTTTAATGGGATATATAAATATAGGAAAATCGTATTTTCGAAAATATTTGTTGAATCAAATCATCCTCTAACCCAGAAATTTGTTTTGATCTTATTGGTCATAAACTATATCCTCGCGCTTGATTTTTAAGCAATTTTTGCGTTCAATATTTCTTATTCTGAAATAGTAAATGTGTGTGTGTGCGTGTATTACTTGTTGTTCCAAGTTGAAAAAACAGCTAAACATTATTTTTTTTAAACATTAGTTAAACCCTGTTTTGCTTAACAAGTTGTTTGCTTTCCTCAGTTGCTTTATTCATCGTTTATATAGTTAAGTTTGATGTGCTGTCAGCTGGAAAATATTCTCGCAAAAGCGTATGTAAATATTTCGAAAGAAACTGCGGACACAGAAAATCAAAGACTCCTTAGACAAATCAATAATCAGATGATTGGTCAGCATCGGATTTTGCAACGTATTTTTTCCTTTTGCACTGATATAGATGCTTCAAAATACACCAAACTATTTTTTCGATCAATAACATAATTTTCGAATTTTATAACCTTTCTTCTTTACTCATTCAGGCAAAAGCGCTTTATTTTAGAATGCCAAGTCTTTTGTCAAAGCAAGCCAACTGACCGAAAATAGCTGCTATTTACAGGACTCTTCCATCATAATGTCTTAGTTTCTAGGTAAATATATATACTATTACTATAATCAAGGTTGCGATCTTGATATAAACACCTGACCCATTAAGTACATTCATTTGTCAGTATAAGCTATGAATTGTATATTGTAGAAAAGGCAATTCATCTACTTGACTGGTTTCGTCCTTATTGGAACTCATCATTTACTGGCCAGAATTTGCCGTAGACAGGGTTCGAACCTGGGCACGACTGCTTCGGAATCTGGTGCTACAACCACTACTTTTTCTACACTACACAATTCTTAGTTTATACTGAGAAATGTATTTACTTAAATGGTGAGGTGTTTTTATATTAAAATCGCAACCTTGATTATAATATTTGTTATCAGCGCAAACTATGTTCGCTTAATATATTTGCTAGACATTGGTTTTATCCTGATTTCATAACTAGCCACTTGTATCTAGGGTCAATAACAAGTTTCAAACCAACAATACACCCGGAAGCAGACAAATCTTTTACCACTGTACTACTGGAACTATTCAAACTGTTACTGTTTTTAATTTATTTAAGCATTTCGAGTCCGAATAAGAAAATTCGTCAATGCTGGCTTTTTAATTTCTGATAAACAGCATAAAACTGAAACAGATTTTCTAAAGGAATATTTGTAAAAAATTTTCCTGCTTGCTGGTTTGTCATTGCTTAAAGAAGAAGTCATGCGCCTAGCTTTTCTTTTAAACTAAAATATTTTACAATCGTTCAAACAATGGCTGCATTCATTAAGTTGTCTTGGCCAGCCAAACACCAAAATTACATTTTGTAAACAATTATGCACAATGGCCAATATGTCTTAGTATACCAAATATGATGGCCAACGAAAATAATTTTGGGAACAGCGCCAGCTCATAATGTTATCTAGTTATTAGTCAAGTGGAATATGCATATATATATATATATATATATACACCTAGTCATACATACTGTAGATAAGTGTAGTGATATTGCATCCTGATTCCTAAATAAGCTAACTTTGTACGAAACAACAAGTTGATTTTGAATAATGCATACGGCAGGTAGAATACCTGAAACAGAATAGACTAATTCTATTAATACAATTAAACGAAAACTGCAGTCACACACCCAATGTTTTACGTCAGTAAAGAAAGTTTTGCTCATGGTTCCTGACGTTAATGGACATAAAAACATGTATGGATGTGAAACTTAGGCCAAAATCACGTAAGCTTCGGCGTATTTAGTACGGTTTTAGAATTTATAACAAAATTAAAAGGTGCCTAGATCAATTATGTTCACAAGAAGCCAGAATCGGAATGTCCGTCGAATTGCTGACTTTCGTTGCACAGTCCTGAATTGGCAGCGTGCAAATCTTTGCTTTCTTTATTGGTTGAATATTGGGTGGTAGCTGCCGAAGCCTGGATACTGGCAGGATTTGCCACTGCCCTAGGCTTATTAATGTTACCGTTGTCGCTCAAGTGGCTCTGACCAATATTTTTCCCAATTTGACTGAATTGCGCATCTGCGCTGCTTGTGGCCTCTACTGGTTGTTTATACAGTCTATTAGGTGGTAAAGGTACAGTCGATTTCTGTTTGCCAGTCCCTGTGGTTGTCGTTGTAGCAACAAATGACTCTGCGCTAAAGTTTTGAAGTCGTCGGCGTTCATTTTCTGTAGAGAACTGACCAACTGCTCCAAACTGAACAGGCGATTTCACTTCCTTGTCTAGTAGTCGTCTTGAGCGTGTCGGGGAAAGAGACAAAGGAGACGGTTTTTCACTTTGCAGTTCTGCAAACGACATGGCAATACCTTGATATGATAGGAAATGATAGAAAGAAAGATTTCTTTGTGAAAAAGCCACAGAAAATTGATTAACAAAAATATTTTAAAATGGTGTCGTCTTTATTTCTAAGATCGGTAAATAATAACACTGAAATAACCATAAATCAATTAGATTCGAAGGAGAAATTAACAGTAAAATTGGTAACATATAATGTTTATAATACCAGAAAACTACACTTAAGAACATAATGTTTGTAAACGACAGAGCTATAAAAGTGACTTTAAAACAAAATTGTAACTGAGCACAATTTGCTAGAGTATTAATAAGGAGGTAAAAAATGATTCTCATTAAACAAGCGTTGGTTGCGCAAGGTGGTAATAACAATGAATTAAATCAAAGTTGATATCTAGATATCAACACCAAACTCATTACGTGCATATATATGCCAGTGTAACCTAAGCACTGTATAACGTAGAAAAAGTAATTCATTCAGTAGACCTGTTTCGTAATTATAAGTAACTTTTCACGCACTGTATGGAATTTGTCGCGGACATGGGACGAATCTGGGAACATTTGCTTCTGAATCTGAAGCTCTAACCGTAGAGCTGCCCTGCCGCGCGCGGTACACATTTTTCTGTTATATACTAACTAGAGTCTCTTTTTTAAATTATAAACATGTTGAATTCAGAACCACATACCGAGGCAATGAGGTGCCTGCTCTATAAGGACAGACTGCAGGTAGTTAGTTGGAATTTTAGGCCAAAAGAGATGCTACATTAATTTACTTATAATGTATAGGTTTTCGCAGAAACTATATTAAGTATATAAATGAAAATTATCTCTAGCGTGCGATTGGGGTGCTCAGTGGTTAGAGCACCAGATCCCGATGCCGACGTGTCCAGGATCGAATCCTACCCACGGCAAATTCTTGACAGCACGTGAACAGTTCCCTATAAGGACGAAACCGGTCTATTGGGTCAATTGCCATTTCTACATCATGTAATGCTTAGCTTATACAGACACACACATATATATATATATATATATATATATATATATATATATATATATATAATGAAATGATATTTATATCAAGTTTCGCAAACCTGATAAAGATAATTGCTCCTATTAACTAGTTCCAGTTAATCTTGGGATTCAGGTGTGATAAACTAATAAGTTACCTCTCTACTTAGCAACGTTTACACAAAATAGACGCTTTATACAGCAGAATGAAGAAAACAGCTTTTCCATAACTTATTGGTGTCGAGTATAAATAAAATTCGTGAAAACAACATAAACATTAACTATAGTTGTTCTGATAAGTCGAATATTCAGTGATATATTTTGTCACAGATAAAAGTGTTCAGAAAAATAATGTTCAAATTAGACTTGCTACTTTTATCTATTTTCTGATAATTTCTCCTGTCCTATTTCAGTCAAAATTGGAAATTAACATGACAAAATTAGCTTACAAACACACAGCTTCTGTCAGTTGAGTAGGAGATTTCGCGTGACTGAAAGACATTTTTCATGGAAGCTTTTAACTTAGAATTGTTTATGTCCATTTTTCTTTCAAAGTGTCAATAATTTATTTAATAATTATATTTTTATAGAAATTTGCTGAAATAATGCATACTTCTCTTAATGTCCTACAGTTAGCATCACTTAAAATTATCGACATAGTTTTGCCAAGTTTTATCCGCCTAAAATGCTGTGCTTCTTTATTTATTCTAGCAGCTAACGAAATCGATTTCAGGATATTTCATATTTAATTTCTCAAAAGTAGTAATCAGTTCAGAAAAAGAAAAAATTATAGCTGCTCAATAGAGCTCTTATTCCATAGTTGCAACTAAACAAAAATAACCAAAAAGCGAAAGAAGACAAAAATAACAGTTATTTAACTCTAAGTGCAAATGACCAACAAAAACAACATTTTCAAGGTGCAATATGGAAGCTCCGTGGAATACACAACTCTAGATGATGATGTTTTATTAGCAAAGGACAACAAGATGGAGTGTGTTTCTTACACATTGCGTTTATTGTAAACCAAAATCATTGCGTTTTTACTCAACGTACCCTTTTTTTCAGTATGTATATTTTTGTAAATGTACAATATTTGTGAGACTACTAGAGGTGAGAGCGTATATCTAATTTTGATTTCCACATATATGAAATATGGTCTGATCATCGCTAGTAAGTTTGTCGTCGGTAGTGTTGCTGTTATTCGATGACTAGTTAAATACAATTCGATTGGTGTTTGCTTCATACTCGCAAACTTGATTTAAAGAATTGTTACCACCACCCGCGCAATCGATGATTGGTAAATTGTATGTATTTCAACGATATGCTTCAAAGAGAGATAATTCAATCTTTTACTGGTTGATACTATCAGTAATTAAACATAAATAAAATTTCAAGTTTACATAGCTTTAAAGGAAGATTGCTTTGAAATTTTGACATTTACATCAGGTAAGGTGAGATTTTATTTGATGTAAAATGTATAAATTGAAAAAATAGCCAAAACATTTTTCCAATAAGAATCATTATAGTCAGCTGTTGAATATTAGTTTGGTAATCGAACTGTAGTTGCACTTATTTAATTTATCTAGGAAAATGAAATTTTAAGATCTAATAGTCTGCGTAAATTTTAGAAAGATCTGAGCGAATGCCAGAACTGAAACAAATAATGTTAAAAGCGTACAAGATTTCAGTCATGAAAAAAAGCATAAAGTTATGTCAAAATGTAGTTAAGTACAGACCGAATTGTAGATTTGATATAATCAAAATAGGCATTGTATAACATAAGAAATTAGTATATGACTGAAAATTTCATGTGATCTGTGGCACAGTAGCGCAGTGAATAGAGTCAAAGACTCAGAAGTAGATGTGCCCCAGTTCGAGCACTTTCAGCAACATAATTCTCGACAGAACATGAAGAGTTCCATAAAGGACTTCACCGGTCTACCGGATGAATTGAATTTTCTACATTATACAAAGTTTAACTTATACAGAAAAATTGTATATATAATTCGATTAGTGATTATGTTAGGAAGACAACCTTGATTTAAATAATTTTTATCCTCTTCCGCAAAAACAATTATGGTTTACTCATTCGCAAAGTTGTTTTAACCTGATAGAAATTTCGTACATGGCATTATGTTAATTTTTTGTAGAGCAGAAAACATTGAGACTATTGTGAACAAAAGTTTTGTCTCTGTGACGAATGCTTTTAGTGCTTGCGTCTACTTAACAAATAGGCGGTGGAATGAAGATTCAAACTCAATATATATATTGCTAGCTTGTATGAACAGGAATAATAATGTCATCACTAGAAATCTTGCAAAATTAAACCATTATCAAGTGGAAAAAATGTAAAATTTCAACTTATACTAGCGATAGGCACTTGAGCTTATAAAAAAAGTAAAAAGTTATGTTTATAAAACAAGCCCCATGGTTGCGAATTAGGTGTTGCCCACTTACTTACAAATTAGTTCAACAAGCAGTATTTAAATGATATATATGTTTAGTTGAATTAGGCCATAAATACCACGAAAAGTGATAACAGATATCGATCGAGACCGGAGTGAATGGATTTGCCAGAGCAAAAGTTAATCATATATAGTTGTCATTCTCAAGTTTGGTGAATTTTAATATATCATGAAATCCATTGTGTTGGTACCATTTACCGACTTGGCTATCATAGCGTTGGTACCATTTACCTATTCGGTAACTATGGTATTGTTTTCAGGTTTTGAAAAATATCCATAGTTTTGGCATCCTTTACAGACTCGATATATATATATATATATATATATATATATATATATATATATATATATATATATATAGTGCGTTTGTATTTAAGTCGCTTTGTCGAAGACTTTATGTCCAAGTTAGATCCACCACTGCAGGTTTACACATTCGTATAGGAGATTTTACCGTCCAATTGTCCCACATTCCTCACCCAAATATATAGTGGGCATAGGGTGTAATACCGGTTCCTACTGGTGAGTAGCCAGTAAGCGTTATACGCAATTGCACATTAGATAATACCTTTCGTTCAAGCTGGCGTTGGCTTATCAATCTGCTCTTATTTGATATAATTTGATATTAAGTACAGAACAGGTAATATGCAGTTGCATAAATGTTTGTTCTCCGCAACAAACACTGTCTAATTACCTATACATTAATCAAGTGAATGGAAATTTGCGTATCGGTTAAATAAACAATTTAAGCAAAAAGAATAGCAGATCTGGAGTGAACTGATATCAAGTGCCATTAATCATAACTATTTGCATACATATATTTACGAGTGGAGTCTTTAAATATTACAGAAAATTCATACATCGTTTGATTGTTTCAGCCACAGCGCTAGTATTGTGCACTAAGTTGGTTATACACATAGGCTTAGGCATTAGTATAATTAAAGAAATATGTGTAAAAAGGCAGTGTATGACATAATACATGATAAGTAAGTAAACAGCCTACCGGTATCGGAATAAGAATACACGGACTTCTGCTTCAAATTTAGATTATCTACGTTGCTACTTATTTCCCTACAGTTTAAAACGGAATTTTGAGTATCTACTGATGACAAGGGCAATGAAATTCTCGTGCATTCACCATCATTTGCTGACTCATCGTATTGATCCTCATCACTATCGGCTGGTAAGTCATCTTCCTCGTCATCCATGTGTTCTTCATCTTCCTCGTCGTCATAGCACTTTTTAGGCACCTTGTTATATTTCATCATGCCTATGGATGACTGATTGTCTGGGGGGCCAATTTCAAATTTCGGCTTTAAAGGTCGGTCTGAATCTTCATTGGTCGTTGGTTTAAAAGTCTCTTTGTCTTCAGCCAGAGGAGCTAGCAAAAATGATGGCGTATCTGGACGACCAAATCGATTACGGGTGCGTTGGCGATGGCTTTGTGTGGAAAGAGGAGTATTTGACTTCATGTCGGAGTCGCTACGTGTTGAAGCACACGTGTCTTGTGCAGGTTGAAGACTTCTATGATACGAATCGCCAGGACTTTGGTCGGTTTTCATGTTTCCTAGATATTTTTATAAAGAAAATTAGGGTAAATGAGAATGAAGTGGTTTAAATTGTTTACGGGCTATTAATAAATATAACACCAAATTAAAATGCGCGAATTTCACATTCCTTGTGTAATACAAAAGAAAAATTAATATATGCATCCAATCCCATTGTATTTAACCAGTCGTCGAACAACATAACAAAACTACCACCAGCCGCAACGCACTGACGCGTTTCGACATTCCATGATCATCATCAGAGTACGACGGCAAACTGACTATCGAGGATCAAATCGCATTGAATATATATATATATATATATATATATATATATATATATTTATATATATATATCTATATATATATTTATATATATATATATATATATATATATATATATATATATATATATATATTGAAATCAAATTTAGATAGGCTGCTCTCATCTCTAGCACTCTCGCCTACATTGAACTTGACTGGAAATGTCGGCTGCAAAATTTCTATACAGTCACTAACATTAACTGTTTGCAACTTTCGCAACATTTACATATATAGGAAATACAATTTAACAATAACTGTTTGTGCGGGTATTGTATTTAACCAGTCGTCGAAAAACATAGCACAACTACCGCCAGCCGCAACGCCCTGACGCGTTTCGACCTTCCATGATCATCATCGGAGTAGATTTAAAGTATTGTTACCACCACCATTGTTAATTTGTATTTCTAATATATGTATATGTGACGAAAGCTGCAAACAGTTAATTTTCGTGACTGCATAGAAATTCTGCAGCCGACATATTCAGTCAAGTTCAATGTATGCGAGACTGCTAGATGGGAGAGCCGCTTATCTAAATTTGATTTCAATATATATATTCAATGCGATTTGATCCTCGATAGTCCTTTTGCCGTCGTAATCTGATGATGATCATTGAAGGTCGAAACGCGTCAGTGCGTTGCGGCTGGCGGTAGTTTTGTTACGTTGTTCGACGACTGGTTAAATACAATGCGATTGGTGTTTACTTAAAGCTCGCAAACCTGATTTAAAGAATTGTTACCACCGTCCGCGCAATCAATTATTGTTAAATTATATGCATCCAACGTTGTCCAAAGTTGAAATTGTACATGTGGTAAATATTATTTAGCAGATGCTGGAGTACATACTGAATCGGCGGGGGAAAAGTAAAATTGATTTCGAATTTAAGTTCATGAGTAAACATAACTTGACATGTGAAAAATGCAACAAACAAACACAATAAGTTTCTGCATTATAATTAAGGCGAAGTGTGCAAATATATTTTTTATTTGTAGTTTATAGCTATACATAAACATTGTTGGTAACTTCGCAAACGAAGAGTAATGTTTCGTGCTCTGTTATTCTCATGGGGCTCCGCCGAATAGTAGGTTAAATTGGACGATTCTGCCCATGTCAGATATTGCGTAAAACGAACGACGGCTTGTGTTGACCACAATGATTTGTTCAGAAATTTGTTTATTTGCGCTGAAACTCCTTTATAATCTTGTGATCAGAGCGACGAAACGAAATGGTGCAGGCAAAATAATCATTTTAATAATTTTTTTTATGAACTGTCTTATATTTGGAAAAAAATTAATTTATATATCGTATTTTTCGAAAACCAATTATGACAAATGAATCAAGCAGAAAAAGATCAAACAAATAAATGATAACAAAATCAAATATTGGACTATAAATAAATCAATAATTAAAACTTAACTGAAGAAATCGACGGATAAGAAAATCGAGAAAAAACACGAAGGTAACTAAGTGGGTAAATAAACTTTTGTTGGTATATATCTTGTACGGCCATCGTTAAGGTAATTCTGAAATAGCATTTCAAATAATAGTTAGTGTTACATGGTACTGTCATCCCTTGAATTGAAACCGTAAGTTGAAATTGCGGGAAATCTAAAATCTTTCGTAGGTCAGTAAAATCTGGGGTTTATTTACTGACTGATGGGTTCACAATTGTCCCGTCCTTCTTAAAATGGGCAATTTTAGTCACACTTTTTTCCGTCATGTACGGAACCATATTTTCAGTGTAATAGTCATTTCTATTGGTGTTCACAATGCTAAATTAATTGTCTTCATTTTTTTGATTATGCCATTTTTTCTTGAACATATTTTTTTGTTTGTTTACAATTTTCATCTTTTACTCGTTAACTAATTTTGGTAGACATGGGGGCGATTTGTAATTTTTAATGGTTTTATGCGTTTCACACGTGTATTTTGCGGTAGTAATAAAATTGATTGTTAATATCTGAATGCATAATTTACTTTGAGGCCTAAAACTGTTTTTATTTGTCTTACCGAACATTGGTGAGCCACAGACTGTCGCCCGATGCCAAAAATATAACAATACAGATATGCATTATTAAACAAATCAATTCTAATTTCTGTTTATGAAACGTTCATCCATGTGATAACTTAATAATAAATTATAAAATAACTGTCGTAAGTAACAGAACAATAATACACGAGTAATTTGAAAACATTTCAAAGCTTTGTCCAACTCTATACTTAAAGTATTTTTCGTGCACAAAAATTAAAAATCAGAAATATCTTATGATTATATTTAAACTATTGTAAATTTTTAGAAACATTTTATCGTTGATCATTTCAAAAATTATAGCGTTTTATTGATAAACAACGAAATTGTTAAACGAACATTGGTTGCGCGGGTGGTAATAACAATTGTTATAATCAAGGTTGCGGTCTTGATATTAACACCTGACCCATTAATTAATTACATATGTCAGTATAAACTAAGAATTGCCTTTTCTACACTATACAATTCTTAGTTTATACTGACATATGTAAGTAATTAATGGGTCAGGTGTTTATATCAAGACCGCAACCAAGATTATAATAATAAATAAATTGTTATTTTTCTGTGAGGTAGTCAACAATTTTGTGCATTTCTAATTCGTTTGAATACTGGGTGCTTAGAAATTAAAAAAAATTTTTAAAGTAAATATCTTTGCGCAACCAATGCTCGTTTGATTATATAAATATTCATTTCAATACCACTTCCCCATGTAGTGTGGTGTCTATTCAGTAATAACAAATTGGGGATGGTTAGTTGGAACTTTGAGTCTAAATGGATGACATATGAGCTCCACCTAAAGCAAAAATAATATCTGCTGTCAAGTGTCAAGTAGACAGGTTTAAAAGTGAAATCATTACATGGTTGTGAGCTACTTGAGTAGGATTTGATAATTTACAATATCTGTTAAGTATAATAGCCAAATTGCGAGGAGCAATTCAGAATCATAACATGAAAGGTTTCGATCTGTTCTTGCATCGCCCGAACAGCCCCTATCAGTCATCGTGATGACCGTCCTGTCCCTTGTCATCATCTAACCTTGCGCAGCGTCCAGATCCTTCATTACAGTGTCTGTAACATAATGTACACAGAACAGCCTCCAGGAATTCGCCCATTCGCCCACAGTCAGATAGGTATACTTCTGAGTTCAGCCTTAGAAATTGGCGCGGAAATCATTGTATAAGGAGACACAGAATATTCGAGTAGCACGCGGCACCGATTTCCAATTAAATGTCACTAACAGACAGTCAAACACAACAAATGGCTTAACGATTCTCCGAGTAACACTGGGACTATACTTTTTGGCCAACAAGGGTTTGATAATTAATACAACCACAGGTAGTTTGCTAGACCCGGTTACACATTTAGGTGTACATTCCTTTTATTTTAGATTTGATCGCCCATATTATTTCAATCAAGAGCAATGAATCGTTCGAATCCGCTCATCCACAAGTACGTGAGATAATCAAAAGTTTCCTCAAGATTATGAATGTTAGTATATTAGATCCCATCTGTACTTTTAGATAAATTACGCAGGAACACATAGCAAGTAAAGGCCCGGCATTCTTCAGTATAACTCGCTTCTCGGATCAGATAAATTACAAGCTGTCATGGCCATTTTTGATCAGATGCAGGAGGACAGTTTTATTCTTCCTAATTCTAGTTCATGGGAATCGCCGATTCGCATGCAACCCAAGGAACACGTAGGGGATTAAAAATAAGGCAGCGATTTTGAAGCCCACCAAAAAAGTTCCATTTCGGATCGTTATACAATAAAAATGCCAAAGATATTTTTGACGACATTGGTCAATGAAAATGGTTTACTGTGCCAGATCTTGAATCACTTTACCATCAGATTCCACTGTATAAAGAAAGCATCGCAAAACAGCTGTCAATACCCATTTTTAGTTGCTTATTTGGTCTGTGCAATGCATCTATAAAATACAATTTACAATGATCTTTTTTGGGGAAATTAATATTCCGGCATATATAGAAACATGATTTTATTTTAAATGTCAAGTTTATTAGTTTTCATAAGACTTAAGTAAGAATAATCTTTGATAATTATTGCATTCTTGTCGAAAACTATTTTTGTTTGTTTAAATTCTTTACATTTTAGTCGTTAACTAATTTTGATTCTGAATAGGTTTCAAACCAAATGAAAGTTAAACAGAAATATTAATTGTCCGTGTCCGAGGCACAATACCGGATTGTACCTGATGATATATACAACTGACCTACTATATACATACGTTTATCAGTATAAACTAAGTAATGCATAGTATAGAAATGGTAATTCATCACGAAGGCCGGTTTCGTCCTTATTGAGAATTCATTAGGAATTGTCCTGAATGTGCTGCTAACAGGACTCGAACGTGGGCACGTAGGCTTCGGAATAAATTGCTCGAACTACTGAGCAACTTTGCCACACAGTGCGGGTTCGGCATTTATTGCAATCTTGCAACCCTGATTTAAATAATTGCGCATGTTAGCGAGCAAAATTGTTCAATTATTCCAGTTGCCTCCTTACTGGATATTTGCGTACTGTGTATTTGTACGAGCCCCAATTAAACGGTGACTTTCTGTATAATTGTGGCTGTTAGCAGACGCGTAAAACGCGTACTTTCTGATATATTTACTTTATGCAAATAATTTGTATGATCTATAGTGATATCGACCTTCTTATATAATAACTAAGACATATTTTTGCATGGCTTTGGGGTTTGGAGCTAATCAGATTGTTCATGCATTAAGAACTAAATAAATGATTGGAAATTTAAAGTTGGTGGGAAATACTTTTTAAAAACCCCAAAGGCACTAATATTTCCTATGCTTACTTGAACTACCAAGTCTCTGCTACCTCATTTTTTACTTAAGTAAATAAAATAATTTTATTTTGCAATTTTCCTTTTGAATGCATAATTTCATATTTAGCTTTGAAAATACTTGTTCCGCTTATTTTGTGCTGCGCATATTTCATATTGATTAGTTTTGCCTCGAATGCGCTTATGTTCGCAACAAACAACAATATAAGAGCCTAAAACGAAATTACCCAAGTTCTCGATATGTTGGATTATAACCGGTTATCCTAAAAGTTATCAATAAGTGTGCCATCTGCAAAAAAGTTGCAAAATAAATCTCTTAATTGAAACTCCTAATGTGAATCGGCGGAATAGAAAATCCACTTTCTTTTGTGTCGCACAACCCATTTATTGTAATATAACGAACACTGACTGCCCACTAAAAAAAGAGGCACTTTCCTTTTCCCCTTTAGAACGATGTCAATCTATTAAATGGAGAATGTAGCTTAACATGTCAAATAATGCATTTAATGTAAATAGCTCTCACTAAACATGACAAAATTAAGTAACATTGTCCATTTGTCTGTCGTTTGCAGAATTACACGATTTTTATGCTGACTGACCCCTTCAAGTAGATTTTAAACTTTTGTGACCCAAACTATCGTGTAATTGAAGAATACATACGAAAACATACTTCGAAGTATTTCACAGGAAGAATCAAGGCTAACAGAAATATTAACAAATGTCTATCATTATAAAGAAAAGTTAACATTAATCTTGGTATTAAATTGTCAAAATGGCTGCGTTTGATTTTCTGCTATAAACGATAAACCTACAAATTCATTAGTCAAGTTATCTTAAACAAAAAGGTGAGAAATATGATTTATTTCTAATGAAACCCATATTTTGGTCCATTGCGAAATAGGATGAACATACAGATGTGAAAAGAAATTTCATATACCAATTTTATCAGATACAAGAACCGCCTCTTTCACGTTTTCTTCTCAAGTATCTACAAATGAACATTTATTTATACGTAAATTGAAAGGAAAAATAAGATAGAAATATGTAAACACGGAGAGTGTGTGAAATTGGGAAAACCATTCGATTGCGTGCGTCACATCCAGTTCAAGCTCAATGCCCAAACAAACTGCAGCCGGATTTATGGAAGCAAAAGCAGCATGTTCCAGCACTGAGCTTGAACTTGAGGTGACGCACACAACTGATTGGTTGTTTCCCTTATTTCACACACTCTGCATGTTTACATTTTTCTATCTTAAACAAATATTGGTTGCGCGGTTGGTGATAACAATTATTTAAATCAAGGATGCAGTCTTGATATAAGCACCTGACCCATTAATTATTTACATTTGTCAGTATAAACTAAGAATTGTAAAGTGTAGAAAAGACAATTCATTCAGTAAACCGGTTTCGTCTTATTAGGAACTCAACATGTACTGGCCAGAATTTTCCGTGGACAGAGCTCCAAACTGGACACATCTGCTTCGGAATCTGGTGATCTAACCTTTAAGCCACCCTGCCGCCCACTACACTACACACAATTTTCCCCATGTTGTGTGGTGTCTGTTCAGTAATGACAGATTTGGGATAGTTAGTTGGAAATTTGGGTCTAAATTTATGCCATATGAGCTCCACCTAAAGGAATAATAGACTAACCAAGTTACATTAGTTAGTATATAACTGAAAATTGTGTGTAGTGTAGTGTGCATCAGGGTAGCTCAGTTTTTAGAGCACCAGATTCCGAAAGAGACATGCCCAGGTCCGAACTCTGCCCGCGGCAATTTTGGCTCAATACATGACGAGTTCCCAATAAGGACGAAATCGGTCTAGTGGATGAATTGCATATTCTACTCTATACAATTCATAGTTTGTTATGACATATTTAAGTAATTAATGGGTCAGGTGCTTATATCAAGATCGCAAACTTGATTATAATAATTTTTACACCTTGTTTTGACTTTCAATTTATTCATAAAGAAATGTTCATCGTAAATACCTGAGAAGAAAATGAGAAAGAAGAGGTTTATTTATCTGATAAAAAAATCTTTTATTTTTGCATCTGGAAAGTTACTATGCATTTTATTAAGGTTCACTATCCAAAAAAATATTGTTTTCATCGTTAAAACAAATTGACCACATTATGAAAAGTTAGTTTTGTTAGTAGAAATTAAATTGGGACCCTCTCAAGCAAAAGTTTGTCAGTTATAGATATATATCATATATATATATATATATATATATATATATATATATATATATATATATTTATATAGTCAATAAAATCTAAAATGGCATGAAAACAAAATTTATGTCCTTATCGATCCTCAAGAAAAATTGTCAAAAATGCTGCGGCCGGGATTTTTTCTATGATAAAATGATTCAATAAAAAGGCCCTAGATGCGTCGCATTGCAGGCAATTTAAATTTATAGTTCAAGCGAAGTGTCTAGTCAGTCTGTTTTCACTTTGATCATCTTTTCTTTCGTAGATTTTGTACGAAAGTAAAGTGAATCTATAAGGGCGTTTGCTCGTTTGCAGTAAATTTACCCAGTGCTTTGATCCCAAGATTGAGAAGAGAATTTGCAAAAGATATGAAATGAGCTAACTCACCTGAAATTTAATGATTCTACTTGAGGTCCTCGTCGTGTACGCCTAAAATCAGACACAGGGAAATTATTCGGCATAAACCTACCGTTAGGCTGGGCCTCACCGTATGAAAAACACTAAACTAATAAACCTCATTATGAAAATAATCTTTCTACATATTAATATAATTATTAAATTAAATATAAAAAGATTATGCATTTGTACACTTTTATCTTTGAAACCCGTATTTTTATCAATGTGAAACATATGTGCAGAAGAACGTATATAGCAAGAACTTAGAAGCAGTTGCTCAGTAGAAGCCATTAACGTCTACCCTAGAATTTGATCCAGAAACGAAAAGCCACATCCAGAAATCAGAAATTATGCATTAAATAGTTCACAAACTGGTGGTGATTTAATCACATTTGCTTAATTCTGTTATTGTGAGCATATTAATGTCTGTGAAATTAGAGGCCTGATGATGATATGCGAATTGAAAACACCAAAACTTTGCGAATCAGCGAAGATTAGACCGTATCTCATTTCCAGTGGTTAGTATGAACGATGTTCAAAACTTCGGAAGAATGGGACGAATCCACACCCAGTCAATAAGACGAAAAATACGATGCTTACTTGGAAATGGGGTTCTTTACAAAACTGAAAGTTCAGTTGAAACTGTTTGAAATCTATGTTCCAGGTTTTTCATCAGTGACTAACTAAATACGGATTTGAAATTGAACTAATCAGCATGCGGACATCAATTTTAGTAAACGTTTTCAGCCAAACAATGATCAAACAATATTAAGCGTTCCTTCGCTCACAAAATTCTTTTTTTTTTAAAAGTTAAATCTTTAGTGAATTATACAAATTCCTTGTAAACACTGGAATGCATCAAATCATTATCAAGTTGGTTTCTATATAATTTCTTGATTAGTGGCATGATTGTCAACAGCGCATTTCAAGTATGCATTAATGAACGACAATATATGCAAAGATTTTGTATCGTAACTTATGGTAGGTTCTGAGAAGTATTTAATGTGATGTTAGGACCAAATTGTGACAGACGTTAAAATATATATCAATAAAAAAACTGACATTTACCATGAAAAATTCCTAATTTTAGATTCCAGCCCTAGCGGATTTAATACTTGTAAATTATTAAAAGTCTTTATAAATTTCTAGCCTAAGAAGGAAAAAAAACTATTGCAAACGAACTTGTATTGAAATAGATAAAAAGTTCGGAATATAATTTGCGTGAAATCATAAAATATTTTCAATTTTAATTCAATTTTTATTTGATGTTAAAGCATCTCAGATATTGAAATGAACCTTGAGAGTATGAAACAGAATTTATTTCAAATTAAGTGCCTTATCAAAGGTATAAAATTTTGCAATTGCAAAAATACTGCCACATTTACTCATTAATAAACATATTTAAAAGAGTAATGTTTCCATGGTAGGTGAAAGCCCATTTACGATTTAATAAAGCACATACGACAAATGATTGATGTACAATATTTATTACATGATTTCATTTTTCTTCCTGTGTACCTTTCTCATGCCTTTATTGAAAATTCAAGCCAATTAATTTTTTTGCATGCGTGCGAATTCAGCATTTTTCGTGTATTAGACTGAAAAAATACTGAATGCATTTACTATTAATTATATTATTCTGTGTGTGCGTGTACGAGATTATGCGTGCGGTTCTCTTCGCCTGAAATTGTAGCTTCTGAATGTTTGTTGCATTATTCATCTGTATAATCTAAATCAGTCTTTTATTTAAAGTTTACTAAATTTGCAGCTAAATATTTCAATCGAGTGAAGATCTTGCGTAAAATGACCTTCATTTATTGTTCTTCAAATCAAGATTGCGAGCTTGAAGTAAACACCAATTCCATTGTATTTAACCAGTCGTCGAACAACATCACAAAACTACAGCCTTTCGCATGCACTGATGCGTTGCGACCTTCCATGATCATCGACAGAGTACAACGGTAAACTTACTAGCGAGGATCAAACCGCCTTGCATATATATGGAATGCAAAATTGTAAATGCGGCTCTTGCCTCTAGTAGTCCTGCATACATTGTATGTGACTGGAAATGTCGGCTGCACAGTTTCTAATCAGTCACGAACGTTTCAATTCAATGGGATTAGTGCTTTTTTCAAGCTCGCAAACTTGATTTAAAGAATTGTTACCACCACCCGAGTAATCAAATATTGTTTAATTGTGTTGTCTATTTATATATTGTGTTATATAAACTTATTTTTTTAAGCATTTATGCCTCAAAATACAATTTATTACACGTTTTTCATTACAATTAAACTATGACATTATTTTACATGATCAATAATTTTTATCATAATTTTTTCGAAGTGATGCATTATTGCACAGTCGGTATAACTGATTGATAAATAATCTTGCAGAATTTAGGCAAAGACAGATGGTTTATCTATAGTTTATTGTTTTTTTGCCGGCATTTGAAGAATGTACCGCAATGTTTAAAATCTTTGACCAAATTGTGTTCCTTTAAAATGAAAAATTATGATTCTATAAAACTTCTACTAAATGCAAATGCGGCACCACACAGACTGAAGTGTCAATCAGGTTTGCGATCTTGATATAAACAACTGACCCATTATAAACATACATTCGTCAGTATAAACTAAGCATTGTAGAGTTTGGAAAAGGCAATTCATCCAGTAGACCGTTTAAGTCCTTATCCAGAACTCATCACGTACTGTCCAGAATTTGCCGCGGACAGGGCTCGAAACTGGGCACGTCTGCTTCGGAGTCTGGTGCTCTAACCACTGAGACAGAAGGGTCTGCACAATATGTGTAATCTTAAGAGATTATTTTAATGGAGTCGACACTCCGCCAAAAATTTACAGCAAAACGGGCAGTGTGTAGTGTGCGGAAGAGTGGCTCGCTTGTTAGAGCACCAGATTCTCAGGTTTGAGACCTTTCCACGGAAATTTCTGGACAGTACGTGATGATTTCCCAATAGGAAAGAAAACCGGTCTGCTGGATGAATTTTCTTTCCCTCACTATACAATGCTTAGGTTATACTGACAAATGTGTGTACGTAAAGAGTCAGGTGTTTAATTAAATGATGTTTCAATCAGTCAATCCTGCGATTCACGCAACAGGTGGTGCACATTTGTACACGAAGCAGTCTAACATCCCGGTGATAGCGCATACAAAAATGTAGTTTTAACAATTTGACTGATATCACAAAGACGTTTATTGAAGATTTATTCTAAATTCTTATAAAATCATTTATTCGTCGAAATGGATTACGTACGTACGTACACACACACACACACATACACACACACAAATATTTTCGAGAAAGAACAGCAATGATATCTGGAGTTCAAACGCATAGGCTTTGTATGTTTCATCGAATGTTTTCCTTAATATGTAGATAGTTTCTTTTCGTGATGAGGTTTATTGATTTGGTGATTAAGTACGTTGGGGGGACCTAGCGGAACCTCAATAAATATTTAGGAATATTGCTCATTTGTTGAATCTTCTGTAAATTCTCCAACTCTTTCGCAACCTTGTGAGGTCATTTAAAAAAATATCCTAATAAACTTGCATTATTTTCTTCATATATCAATCAAAATAATTGAAAATTTTGGTCAACAGACATGCCCACGTCGATCTATCTGAAGTAAAGTCATTCTAAATATATAAGCTGGTTGAGTAACAACAGTTGACTGTAATATAATGCATCGATGGCGTTCGCGAAGAGTTTCATGTGTGATCCATTTTCTCAATTACGGCCGAAGCATTTTTAACAATTACTCCTGAGTGCTCACTAGGACACAATCTGTTTAGTTGATGAACTGCGTTTTTCCTTTTATGTAAATTTCAAATTATACTGACAATATATATATATATATATATATATATATATATATATATATATATATATATATAATATAAGATGACTTGAATGTTGATTTTGGTGTGTTTTTTGTTTGTGTACTTCAGTTAAACGAATATGCGGATCACAATAGTTTTGAAAACAATTTGGATGCACCGGCCAGTACGAAAAAGATTAATACAGCTACCGAACGAAAAATGTTGTATCAATTTATTTTAATCATGTTTGCGAGCTTGAAGTAAAGTCTAATCCCATTGTATTCAACCAGTCGTCGAACAACATAGCAAATCTAACGGGCTATCAGTGATGATTTGTTTGTATTACATATTTTTATATATGTGGAAAGAGCTGGAAGCAGCTAATGTTCGCGACTGCATAGAAATTGTGCAGCCGACATTTACAGCGAACTACAATGTATGCGAGACTACTAAAGATGAGAGCCACACATATAAATTTTCTTTCCATTTAGATTCATTGCGGTTTGATCCTCAGTAGTCAGTTTGCTGTCGTACTATGATGATGATCATAATTTGAAACGCGTCTCTACATGTGACTGACTGTAGTTTTTCTATGCTGTTCCACTAATGGTTAAGTTAAATGTGATTGGTGTTTACATCAAGCTCGCAAATTTGATTTAAAAAATTGTCACCACGTCCCGCGCAATCAATGATTGCTTAGTTGCTTAAAGTTGTCAACTTATGTTATATATATTTAAAGTAAACATATTGTTCAATACGTTAAGCTATTTTTTCCATTTAATCGACTGGGATGGTATGAGGGATAAACGAGAAGGTGCTACTTTCTCATAATATTGCAATAAATTGGTTGTACGGCGCAAAACGGAATGTGTCTTCAATTCCACCGATTCGCATTATATGTTTCAATTAAAAGTTTGAATTTCCATAACTTTTACTGCAAATATTTGTAATTAAAGACAGTTATGGATTAATTTTAGCACAAAAAATTACAATGGAACATATAAAGTGTTTATCTAACTTCATTTTAGGCCTTTATATATGTTGCGAACATATACGCATTTAAAGCAATTCTAATCAATATGAAGCAAGTATTACAAAATGAAAGCAGAATAAGTTTTCCATTGCAAAATATGGAGCTTTGCATTCAAAAGGAAAATTGCAAAATAAGATAAGACATTCCAGAATGGGTTATTCACTTTCGTATGCAATGATCTAGAGGAAATTTTGAAGTTCAAATATGCATATGAAATATTATTGGCTTTTAGGTAGTTTAGAAATATTTTAAAACAACTTTTAAAAACATTCATTTATTTAGTTGAATTTCTACGATTTATGTTCGCGGGTTGTCGTTTTGCTCTAGTAGATTCGTAAAGATCCGATTGATTCCGATTTCCAAGCACGTATCCGTTTCGTCTTCGTTCAGGCTGGGTGTGGATTAGTCCATTTCTTCCGATAGCTTTAACATCGTTCACACAAACCACCGGAAATGAGGTCCAATCTAAACTTCATTGACTGGTGGCGTTTAGGTTTGGTCTTTCCCAAACTATCCTTAGACCACTAATCACGCGTACACAGTAAAATTCTCAGAGTAGCAGATTTAAGCAAATGTGTTAATTTCGTTTCGAAATAGTTCTACTTATATTTTAGTTTTTCTTGACACAACAATTGTATCAAAAAACGAATTTGTCTCAGTAACTAAACTCCATATATACATATAAATGGAGGACATGAAAACTCTCACTCAAAAACTATATATATATATATATATATATATATATATATATATATATATATATATATATATATATAACTTTAACAACAAATATTTGTAAATAAGCACAGTTACTGATAAATTTGAGCACAAAAAATTACAGTGAAGCTAATAGAGAATTAATTTTAGGCCTTTTTTGGTTTGTTGCGAACATAAACGCATTTAGGCAATATTAATCAGTATGAAATAAACATTGCAAAATGAAAGCGGAGTAAGTTTTTCATTGCAAAATATGGAGCTTTGCATTCGAAAGAAAAATTGCAAAATAAGATAAGACGTTCCAGAATGGATTATTCACTATCGTAATAACTGATGCAGAGGAATCTTTGAAGTTGATTAAGCATATGAAATATTATTTGATTGTGGATTATTTAGAAGTTTTTCAAAGCAACTTTCCAATCATGTATTAAGTTTTTCGTGCACGCAAACGTTGATTAGCCCCAAACACGAAAAACATGTAAAACCATGATTTTTTTTACTATATTATCAAGTCCGTTTAATTATACATCATATAAATTGCTTGCATGAGACAAGAAAGTACGAAGTGCGACGCGTTTTTAAATAGCCGCAGTTACACGGCCGGTATTAAATCGATGAAGAATTTATTTAATATAAATACGCACTTAACAAATATCCCACGTAGGCGAAACCTGTTTGGTTGAACAATATCGCTCGCTAATAGGCACAATTATTTAAATCAAGGTTTCGAGATTTAAATAAACATCCATCCTATTAAGCTTACACACATTTGTCAGTACTAACTAAGTACTGCATAAGAAAGCAAAGAAAATTCTTTCTGTAGCCCGACTTCTTCCTTTCTGAGAACTCTCCATGTACTGTCCGGAATCGTGCTATGGACGGGAAACAGTTCACGGCACGTCTGCCTTGTAATCTCTGAGCTACTCTGCCAAATATTGCACATTATTTTCAATTGTGCACTAATTCATATTTTTTGTTAGCCTTTCCTTCACGTAGAGTTTGTGTGGCAGGTGTTTATATTTAAATTTACAAATAGTCGCCCCCCCCCATTTTAGTTTATTAGACAGACATCATGTTACCTGTGGAAGTGGTATTGAATTTAAGATTTATATAATTAGACAGTCGACGATTACCAGAATTTTAATGACAGTTATTTTATTTATTATGTCCAATTACGTTAGCATACTTTTTAAAACGTCTACAGTTATGTAGATTCTAAGATTTTTTTCGTTTTTAATTTAAATTTGTGTTATACAAAATGGGTTTTTTAGCGTTAGCTCTGTTCGCTGCTTGATATATCAGGTCCTTTCATGATATACGGGCTACGAATTGTCAGTTAATTTTACTTTTGTGCGATTATCTCGAATACAAAGCTTATTTTATTTGAGTATTGCTCACTGCTATAGTTGTACTCAATTACTGCGGGATATTTTTAATGTTCGTGATGCATAATTTGGGGACTACCATGTACTTAGAGAGGCTCTTTTGTAGGTTTGTATGCAAGGTATTTTTTTTAAAATACACCCGTAGAATTTATAAGTGGGGTAGACGTGTTTTATTGTGATTGA
This sequence comes from Eudiplozoon nipponicum, assembly GCA_029291075.1. Taxonomy (NCBI): domain Eukaryota; kingdom Metazoa; phylum Platyhelminthes; class Monogenea; order Mazocraeidea; family Diplozoidae; genus Eudiplozoon; species Eudiplozoon nipponicum. Next base: position 97,894 of record JAQBSW010001648.1, read on the forward strand.
CATAAATTTCAACTTAAATAATGTATAAACGACCTGTGATTTAGACTTTATAGTCTAGACTTATCGGCGTAGTTGAAACGATAAATCTTGAGTTCGGAAAAGGCGACCAGTGGGTCGCACAAATTATCAAGAAATTTCTAATGGGCTTTTAGGCCTATTCTGCTGACAAAATGTCCATAAAAATTATTTAGATAAACGTTTCGTTCTTGATATAAACAATAATCCTGATGTGGACACATTTGATAGAATAGACTAAGCATTTATTGAGAAAAATTGAAGTACTGCCAAGAATTTCGCATTGGACGAAGCAGGAGTCGTGCACGTTTGCTTCGGAGTCGGTAATTCTATCCACCGCGCCACACTGCCATTTGCTAGAATCCAATTTCAGTTAGGTATAAACTTATGAGTCGGATTAACCTTTCCAGCAGGTGAACTTAATTCGAATATATCATACCTCACGTTCGAACTAGGTGAAACCTCATTTGATTATCATAGGACCTCCTGTTCATGCTAGCCACCCCCGATCTATTAATACAGAACAGACAAAACGTTTCCTGTAGACGTGTTTTTGAAAGGGCCTGTCTAATAAATCTAATAAATTCGACAGACTTGCCGCTTACTATACGCAATATTATGTAATATACCAGTTTATGTTTCTGGATAACCTCCCTTCTATTAGAAACATATTCAAAATTATTGAAGACCTGAAGTTAAATCTATCCACTTCCCATCTCTAATTGTACAAGACGTGCCGTGACTCTTGAATAATTTATATTGATTTAAAAATCAAATTTCGAGATTTTTTATAGGATTTGTTAGAATACACTATACTTTACATAAGTTATAAGAGGTAATTCATGAAAACTCAAATTGTATATAGAATGCGACACAGGTTTCTCAGTCGATAGGCTCAGACACCGAAGCAAATGTGGCCCAGTTTATGTTCCGTTCACGGGACATTCGTGATTGTACTTGAATGGTTCGCAATAAGGATGTAAACGATCTAATGCATTAATTTATATTTATTTACAGACGTTGTACCACTCTGCCTAACATTGGTCAAACTACTCTTCAGGCTGAGTCTATGTAGATGCTATTTATACATAAAGGTCCAACATGCGACCCCCTTATTTTTAGATTTTTAGACAGATCACACGCTACCTACGGAAGTGGTATTGACTTGAAGATTTATTCAATTAAACAGTAGATGATTACCCGAATTTTAATGACAGTTTTTAACAATTCTTTATCCCTGATTATACTTTTCAGTTGCACCAGGTAGGAGAGTCAATTCATTCAGTAGACAGATTTCGTCTCTATTGGGAAATTGCCAGTAACAGTCCATAATTTGCTGCGGAGAGCACTCAAACGAAATTTGGTATATGACTTCAAAATGCGTCTAGAATGTGGCACGGGTGACGCAGGCTTTAGAGTCCCATGTTCAGAAGCGAATGTAGTCTGGTTCAAATCCCCTCCGCGGCAAAATTATGGACAGTTATTGTTGAGTTCCCAATAAAGAGGAAACCGGTCTACTGTATGAATACCTTTGATATCTTAGATTATACTCAGTTTATAATAACAAGACGGGCGCTCAATTGCTATTCTAAATAGCTTAGTGTCAAGTAGGCGTACCGAGTCTCTAAATTGTTTTTGTGTATAAAAAAGTAATGGAATGTGTTTAAAGACTGGATCTGGTATATTCTTACACTCGGTCAAAATTGTAAAATAAACCTCAGTTTTAAACGTAAGGGCTTTCATTTTTTACACCAATCTTGTCTGATGAACATGCATCAGATGTTTTTGTACATATACGCAATATTATAATGAAATCTCAAAGTAATATAGAAAACTGAGCGCTATTTGTGGTGTAAACTGAAAGGCCACTTGATGAACGATTTGTATTAAATGTCTAATGTGAAGTATTATATTTTATTAACGAGGTAGGTACGAACGAAATTCAAAATATGATCACGGAAAATGAAAAAGCTCATTGCGAGTTATATCGAACAACAGGCTATTACCTATGTTTTTATGACGATTCATTGGGCTTTTATTTGTGCTTGTAAAATCGTCATCACGCGATCTCAGTGAATCTCTTAAAGTCGAGGAAATTTGACTTCTCTGCGTTGATCTGTCACAATTGGTTCGACTGCCGATCGATCTGTGTTTTGTCATGTTGGATGTTTCACTCAATTTTTGATTTAAATCACATCCGGCTGAAGAGTCATTACCGCGTGGTATTTTAGATCCGTTACTAGACTTACGTTGCTTTACAGACGTAACAACAAGCTTCTTCTTACCATTTCTCTGTCGACATTTAGCCGACGTGCATAGATTAGCGATTGATTTCCTATTTGATGAGCCATTTACACCAGATCGCGCAGCGTCCACTTCGTCTAATTCGGGAATAACATCATCATCTTCATCGCCATCATGCAAGCAGACCGAGGGTGAAGTTGCATCTTCCTCACTCTCTGAACCAAACAGTGACGTACCACCGGGACTGGGCTGTTCTGAAACATCGTCGCAACAGCCACTGTCTCGTGTTTGCGGACAGTACTTTTGCGGTTGATTTCTTTCACTGGTTAAAATCAGTGTATGTTGGTGACAATGTTAGTTTTAGTAAAATGCATGCCAAAATTAAGAGATTTCTGATTTTATGCCTAACAATATTAAAATAACCAATTAAACAATTCGTTAGTAAGTTTAACGTCTTTAACGACCTTCCACGCGTGTATAAGTTTTACCATAGTTAAAACATTGATTGAACGGGTATTGATAACATTTCAAATATCAAATGTGCGAACATGAACTAAGTAATCCCTTTGTACATAACCATTCAAAAAACGGCATTCCGATTTGTTCTTTGTTTGTTAGGTTGTTGTGACAAACTGTTGATGACCATGGTAAATCACAGTGTGTCAGTAAGTGTGACTATTCATAGCTTTGCTGTTCTGCGACTGGTGAGATATAATGGGCATGGTGTTTATCTCAAGCTCGTAAACTATATTCAACTAAAATAATCCATTGACAAAATAAAAAAAAAATATAAAATCAACTCATAGTGTTCCGATAAAGATTAGATAAACAGTAAAATTTAATTCTTGAAACTTTTATCAATTAATGAATGTACGCATTCTCTTTTATATTACTAATATTTATATTAATCCAACTGAGACAACGAGATGTTCTGTTCCATCAAACCTGAATTCAGAAAGTTTTTGGTGCTTTATTTTTCAAATAAACTCAGGGAAATCGCGTATAAATGCTTTTTTGTGCAACATTTAAAATCTGCTACAAAGAAAATTGAGAACATAATAAAAAATTCTACAAATTCATTTATCGTATAACAGCACAATTATTAATATGAACTGGCCCTTAATGGAACTGCCTGACACAATTTGACTTCATTAAAATTCTGTTTTTCCACCACTCCCACGATCAAATATTGTATAATTTGAAGCCGATCACCTGTAAACACCTGACAATAAAAATATAATTAATCACTGAATCTTCCGTTTCGCGTCAAATAGTATTCTCTCTAATGAAGTACAATGCTTTGATTTCAATAACATTATGCGAGATTGTATTTTGGTAATTGAAGAAACAACGTTAAATTTTAATGTAAACGCTATAAAAGGTGTTGGATTTGCGATCGATCGATATCGAGAACAAAAATGTTAGCGCCTATTTTACGTCATTTTCATGGCCATTCATTTAAATTGACTGGCAAACTTTCGATTTAGAACAAATTGCAATCTATCTGGCAATGATAGCAACTATTGACGTCTAAGACAATAAATAAGAAATCTTGATACATTGGATAGATTTTCTGCAAAACTGAGAATTTTAAATATATGTTAAATCCACGAAACTACGGTTGTCAATATTCATAAATGTCTGGTTTTGCAGACCGTCTTGCTCATATTTTACTATGGATAAAATTAAAGCATGTATGTAGAAATTATTTGATGAAACTCGAAAGATCGCAGAATAAGGTCTATATCGTAGGCCAATTACATTTTGAACATTAAGTAGAAACCATTTTTGAAATTCTCGAATGCTTTGTCGTTCTTTATGGCGCAAATTTACCGCATTTGTAGGAAGTTCAGATATATTTGACAGGCAATCAGTTTTAAAAGTTGATTTATTGAAAACGCCAGACAAGTTATTTAAGATTTAATAAATATTTTTTCAACTGTCGTGAAAGATAGTTATACTTTTGTGTCCCAATCATCTTTATTAATAATTCATATATCAAAACACCTGCTTCAAATCTTGTCAAATCGTTCTACTTCTAATTTACACTATTTCTATTTTCCTGACTAAGGAAATTTGAAATATGGCTAAATATACTAAAAGTACAAAAATTCATTTGTTGACTTTATCTACCGACCAACCTACCTTCGTTCCTACCTTCCTACCTACCTACATAACTATCTATCTATCTAACATTTTATTTATCTATCTATCTATCAGCCTATTCAAACTTTCAGCTAATCTGATTATTTATTTATTTAAATATGTACTTAATAATTCATCTATACATATATGTATTACCTGTCAAACTCTCTATGAATTAATATACTTGTCTATTTTCCTATTTGTCTAAATATAAATCTGTATGCTTATCTATTAATCTAATGTTTCATTTATATATCCATATGACTGTCTATCCATGTGCCTCCAAGCGAATGAATCTTTTTTCGACCTGCCTATACATACGAATTAATTATCAGAATATATATATATATATATATATATCCATATATATGACTTATATATATCTGCCCATTGTCCAACATACCTAGCTGTCTATCTATATATTCTTTTGCGAATAAGCATATATATCTATCCATTTATCTCTAAATTTTTATGTTTATTTTTCTAACTGTTTGTGCAACTAAATAGATGCTTTAATAATCATTTAATTATATGACAATTTATTTATAAATCAATTTAAAATTTATATCTATATTTTAATCTAAAAAATTTTGTCGATTAATAAATTGAATGTAAAGTAGTTTATTGAAAATAATTTTTAAATGCAATTTTTCTAATGTTGGCATTTTTTGGTCGGCATTATTTGGATAAAGTTTTTAGTTATAAGGAAACATTTTTGCAATTTTTTTCATATACACATAAGCGAAATTTTACTTGAAGTGTCTTATTTAACTAGAAATAACTTTTTACAGGTAATAGCTATGTGCAAATTACAGGAATTATTTTTTTCACAGGAAGCAAATTTATTCAAACAAATTCGAAATTCAGAAAATAGTTAACATATCTAAATAATTCCTTTGATATAAAATAAAAATACCGCTCACAGCCAAAGTGTATAATTAAATAACGAAATAAAGTTTTTGTCGGCATTAAAATCCAAATAAGTTCTGTCCTAAAGTTAGTTAGGAGATTCAATGCCTATGAATGAATGCACAGCAGAGGTGTGTGTCTTTAATGAATTTCTAAAAAGCGCATATGAAATGTTCAACCATACAAACGCGGTTTCCTTTAAAAATGATTTCACGTTTTCACTGTAATGTTTAAATTTCAGCTATACAATTTCAACGCATGTAGGATTTTATAACTTTTTTTGTGTAATTTTTACTTTTTGGTGAATATACTATACAATGCTTTATTTATACTGACAAATGTACATATATATATATATATATATATATATATATATATATATATATATATATATTCTTTTGAAATGCGAGCTTTAATAAAATTCATTGTACCCATTTTATGTGCAAAAACAAAAAGAAATTTTATCAGATATAAGAAAATTTTCTTTCGCATGGTCTTCTCAAATATCTACTCATGAACATATCTTTATATATAAATTGGAAAGCAAAACAAGATAGAAATACGTGAACAAAGCGAGTGTGAAAAATAGAAACCAATCAAATTGCGTGCGTCACATCCAGTTCAAACTCAATGCTTGTACGTGCTTCTTCTGCTTACATAAATCCGGCTGCAATTTGTTTATCCATAAGGCTTCGTATGTGGCTAGCTCCCTTTTGTTTCTGCATTTAGTAATTACTTTGAATGCTACGTCTGGAGAACATACGTGCGATGTTTCGATGATGTGTTGCGCAATAGCAGACGTGTATTCACCATTTGATTTAAAACAGGCGTTCAAGTTGCAATGTTCCCTCATTCGAGTAATTAACCGTCTGGTCGATCGGCCTACGTAAGTTGATCGACAACTTGCGCATGTATATTGGTAAATAATATTTGATATCGACATTAACGGCTGTTTCTCTTTGATTGCTGGTAAAGGCAAGTGTGTTACCCTAAATAACACTCGTAGTTTGGCTGCATTAAATGTGCGTGTCAATGCTGCTTCAACTTTCTTTTGTGCCATTCGGGAAACTGCATCCCCTTTAAATGGGATGTTTAGGTAGACGGTTTTCTTTTCTGGCCCATAATACGTCTGTTTCTGGTTAACTCCCCTTTTAATAATTGATTCAATTAATTGTCTGGGATAGCCATTAGACATTAAATCGTTAATTGCTTTATTATATTCATTTTCTTTAGAATCTTGACTAACCAACCTGTCAATTCTTGAAAAGCAACCACGAACTGTTGATAATTTATATTGAAATGGCACAAAACTGCTGTAATGCAAATACTGTGCAGACCATGTTGGTTTATGGTAAATTGTTCTGTTTAATTTACCATTAGTTTCTTTCTTTAATAGTACATCTAGGAAAGGCAGACAGTCATCTTTCTCGTGCTCTGACGTGAAACCGATATTCTTATGTGCTTTGTTGAAACTTTGAAGCAATGTTCGTGATTGCGACCTGTTTTTAAGTACAAGAAATATATCATCCACGTACCGTATATATTGAGCACATTTACTTATGTCACTCTTTAATGATGTATTTTCTAGGTGCCCTAGAAAAATCTCAGCCAACACTGGAGATAAGGGGCTTCCCATTGCGACACCATCAGTCAGTTTGTAGATGTTTCCATTAAAACGAAATCGTACGTCTTTCGTGCATAATAAGATAAGCTTGCGTAGTGTTTGACCTGGCACCGGCGATGGTAATATATCGTGTTCTACCGCTTTGACTATAATGTCAATGGTTTCATCAATTGGAACATTTGTAAACAAAGACGTAACATCAAAAGATACCATAATCTTGTTTTTAACATTTATATCTTGAATTTTGTTTACAAACTCAAACGAATCGGCAAGCAGAAGAAGCACGTACAAGCATTGAGTTTGAACTGGATGTGACGCACGCAATTTGATTGGTTTCTATTTTTCACACTCGCTTTGTTCACGTATTTCTATCTTGTTTTGCTTTCCAATTTATATATAAAGATATGTTCATGAGTAGATATTTGAGAAGACCATGCGAAAGGAAAATTTTCTTATATCTGATAAAATTTCTTTTTGTTTTTGCACATAAAAAGGGTACAATGAATATATATATATATATAACGAGCTTGGAGTTTATATCTAGATCGCAAACTTGATTTAAAATAATAGTTACCACCGCCGCGCAAACAATAATTATTTTCATTAGCAGATTTAAGCAACTAATCGTTTAGTCTATAAATTTTCTTTTACTAAATTTATACACAATAAGGTAACATGTAACTGTACTAGAGTCAGTTTTATGAGTGCTACCATAAATAAACTGTGTGATCCTAATAGATTTATCATCCGTGCATGTATTGGCAGACTGTAATTTATTTTTACAGTCATATTTGATAACTCACCCATTTTTCGTTGTAATTAAAGTTTAAGTAGTTCTTGTATGGAAGAAAACACAATTGCGTGACAAAGTTTTCGTTATTATTTGGCAGATTACTTTTAGTACACAGGGTTTCTAGTGAGGCTCGTACATGATAAATATCTCAATGTTTTGATTATATTACCACTACACCAGATGTAATCATTACACTAAGTACTGTTTTTTTGTGTTTCAATTTCGGCCCATCGGATGGGTCCTGTTAAAAATGGCGACTTTCTTAATAAGAACCACATAATGCGGAGAATTAAAGAGTTATATAGATTAGGTAGATGTCTCAGCCGGTTATCTGGCAGCAAAAATGTGATTTAGTGTTTCCAGATCGCCCATTAAGAGAGGAATTTACTGCGCCTTCTACTTTTTCGAAGTCATCAATTTTTGAAATAGAACATGCATGGCTAGTGTTAAGGTACTTGTGAATGATACACGTTCGATAATCCAAGCTGTTTAAGCATGCAAGAACTAAGTCGGACAAATATGGCTATACTCTTATGTTCAGAAGATAGCTTCGGTGCTTTCAACGAGATAAAGTCGTGCTACAAAAATACCCTACTTATTCCGCATACATTTCTAAAGGAATAATAAAGATTATTAGATAAATACGTATAGCCTCAATCGAAAAAATCGTTCAACTATCGTCTACTCAGTACTTTCTTATAAGAGAGTGGCATTAGTTGAAGCGAAACGAGTTATTTTATTATCCAATATGTGAATATAACGCTAGGAAATTGTTGTAATTTTTTTACGCAATTATGCTATAAAAAACCAGACAACATTGACTTCTCAATTGCAGTTGGGTTAAATTAAATGATTTTAGGCAATCTGACAGAAGAGTTATATAAACTGGAGAATGTAATATCTACATTAACCCAGTCGATTAATCTAAATTTAAACTGGATAACATTTTACGCAAAGAATTTTTTTTATTTTCGCCAATAAATTTTCTGTACAAAATCCGACATTTATTTTATTAAAATGCCACTGATCGATTACGTTTGTAGACAATTCTGGACAGAACTTGAATATTTCCAAATAAAGACGAAAAATCTTCGCTGGAAGAATTGACTTTGCTAATTGGTGCAACGTCGAGTTTATTATTTATTTATTTGATTAAAAATAAATTTAACGTCACAAAGTGACATGGTGTCCGTTGTAAAACGACAGATTGGTGGTGGTTGGCTAGAATTTCAGATCTTAAGAGATTCCAAATAGGTTACACCTGAGGGAAACATCAAACAGAAACACAGTAGAAACACTTCCCATTGCGTGTTGTATGCCGCGCAGGTGGCGCAATGAATAGATTGCAGATTCCGAGGCAAATGTGAACTGGTTCGAGTCCCGTCCGCAACAAATTCTGAGTTTCCAATAATGACGAAAACACACATCTGCAAGAGTTGCCTTTTCTTCATCATAGAATACTTGTTATATACTGACAAATGAATACCTACTATAATCAAGTTTGCGAACTTGATATAAACACCTAACCCAATGATTACATACATTTGTCAGTATAAACTAAGTATTGTATTATTAAACGAACATTGAATGCGCGGGCGGTGATAACATTTACTATAATCAAGTTTGCGATCTTTATATAAGCACCTGACCAAATAATTACTAACAAAGCTCAGTATAAACTAAGAATTGTATAGTGTAGACAAGGCAATTCATCCAGTAGACCGGTTTCGTATTTATTGGGAACTCATTACGTACTGGCCAGAAATTGCCACGGACAGGGCTCGAACCTGGGCACGTCTGCTTCGGAATCTAGTGCTCTAACCACTGAGCCACCTTGCCGCACACTACACACAATTTTAGTCATATATTAACTAATTTAATTCGGTTGGTTAATTTCCCCTTTAGGTGGATCGCATTTAGGCACAAAGTTCCATCTAACCAAAACAATCTGTCATTACCGAATAGACACGATACTAGATGGGAAAGTGGTATTGAACTGAACATTTATATAATTAAACGAACATTGGTTACGCGGGTGGTGATAACAATTATTATAATTAAGATTGCGGTCTTGTTATAAACACCTGACCCATTAATTACTTACAAATGTCAGTATGAACTAAGAATTGTATAGCTTGGAAAATGCAATTCATTCAGTAGACCAATTTTGGCCTTATTCGAAACTCATCACGTACGGGCCAGAATCTGGCACGGACAGAGCACGAACCCGGACACTTACTTTACTTTACTGTGGCTGACTCCTTTTGGAGGATAAGCCGGATCCATGACATTTCATGGAGTTTCTTGGGAATTTGGTACAAGTGGTGTCCCCTCACCACTCGGCTTTTTGATCGAGGACGCACCTCTAGCCTTTGCACATCCAAGCGCAGTCTGCAAGGCAGCAGTAAGTTGCATGGTTGCCGGACACGTCTGCTTTAGAATCTGGTGCTCTAACCATTAAACCATCCTGCCGCACACAACACACAATTTTTAGTTATATACTAAATAATGTAACTCGGATAGTCTTTTTTGTTTTGGGTGGCACTCATATAGTTTCTATTTACACCTAGAGATCCGAATAACTATCAAAAATCTGTCATTATTGAACAGACTCCACACTACTTGGGAAGTAGTTAGGGAAATGAACATTTATGTAATTATACGTGCACGGGTTGCGCAGGAGGTGATAAAAATTACTATAAACGAGTTTGCGATCTTCATAAAATACACATGACCCATTAATTACATACATTTGTCAGTATAAATTACACTATACAATTTTGGGTTTATACTGACAAATGTATGTAATTAATGGGTCAGGTGTTTTTATCAAGATCGCAAACTTATTTATAGTGATTGTTGTCACCGCCCGCGCGACCAATCTTATTTTAATTATATAAATGAATATTTAATTGGATTGATTTTCATTTTAATTCCGCAGTTATGATCTAAATAAATTTCATCATCACGCGCTTGAACAGTGTTTACTTAATTTAATAGATCTGTAATTCATTGCCACTTACCTAGGTAGCGTATTCTCTGTTCTATTATTGCAGATTTCGGTGGACAAATTGAAACTTTACGGGTAAAGAGATGTCACATAGGTTCCAACTGAAGGAAAGCATTGCCAAATACATAAGTTTATATATAACTGAAATTAGTGTGTAGTTTGTGACAGGGTGTCGCAGAGGATAGAGACGAACTACAATTAAATCTTGCCCAGTTTCGAGCCATACGGCCAGTAAAGTCTGGACAGTACTTGGATAGTTCTCCTCAAGGACGAACCTGGTCTACTGGATGAAATGCCTTTTTAACTTATATAATGCTCAGCTTATACTAACGAAAGCATATTTAATGGGATTGGTGCTTATATTAAGTCCACAATCTTGGTTTAAATAAAAACTTGTGATTTTTAGAACGTCGACGTTTTAAATCATTCTGCTGATAATGATAATGATTATTATGCCGCGTAGTTAAATTGAAAACTAGATAGCTAATATATAATGCTAAATAGCATACTTACATGTAGTCTATGGAAATTGGGCATAGTTGCTATATTTCAACCAAATGCCAAATTCACTGAAAGAAATAAATGTGTAAAAAATCTGAATGAATGTGTCAGTTACTCATTTATAACAATAGAAGCGAATTTAAGTAAATTATTAACAGAACAAGAGCTGATTTTTCTTGCATTGTAATATTTTTTAAAGAACTGCATGAATTTTCGTCAGCAGTTTATGTAATATAAAACACACCATTCATTGTTTCCATGCTTATCCAACGAATGCTTTTCGTCCACATGATCTTTTTTTTCCTCTTCGTAGACCTGCTGACTTTCCGAAGGTCTATGGCAGTTGTTTCGCCGCCAGGAAGGCATAAACTCTGTGAACAGATCGATGGGGAAAGGAAACACAATTGTGGAGTTCTTTTCAGCTGAGATGCTGCTCATTGTTTGTAAGTAGCGCAGTTGTAGAGCTGTGGGCGTTTGATTAAGCACCATGCTGGCAGCACGTAATGCCCTTGAGGCTCGGTATTCACCTTCAGATATAATCACTTTGGCTCTCGCCTCGCGCGCCGCTTCTGCTTCGGCTGCCATGGCGCGTTGTAACTGCACTGGGAGTCGAACATCCTTTCTATAAGTAATTATACACAAAGAAGCTATTTTAATCAAAGTGCTGTTTAATGATTTTTATGCGAAATCTGACAGATATAAACAACCAGAGACTCCGTTTGGGCAATTATCTTATCCATTTTTTTTAGCAAAGCTTCTTACACGCCTATCCAAAATTTTTTATGAAGAAATTTCGATAACCATTTTTAAATGTCTTCAAAAATCGACTGGTCATCGCACCAGGTAGTAGCAAGTAAAGAAGTAAGTGTGAATTTGTGCTAAAGCGGCCACTATCAAACTTATGTCTGGCTGTTATCATAACAATTTCTGCGTTTCACTAGATTGATTTACATTGCTGATGTGTATATGTTTGTCTATAAGTGTTAAGAATTCTATTATATAAAATTAAATACGCGTTTGGTTCAACCTAAATGAAAATACAGTGACTGAATTCAATTTACATTTGTATGCACATAAATCAATTTTATGGTTTTTTATACGTGTCTCTGTATTTGTCCAACTCACTAATTGCTTTGATGATAACATTTTTAACATTAAATAATGTATTACGAAGTCAACCATTATGTCTTCAGTTAGATATTGTTTTTGGCGAGAACTAATATATATGAAATTGTGTATTAGGTGTTGCGCACCTAGTAACAAAATAGTTCAAATATGATCAGATGGATAAACCAAAGACAGCAAGAACAGAGTACAATTTCGTGCACATTCGTTTCGTTCTTATAGATGACCCACTTAAAATCAGAAAGCATAAACAATTAAAGAACTGAAATTTGTAATGATGTAGAAGTGACTCTGAGGAAGATTTAACTCAAGATTATTCAACTTGATTACTCTTCAGGGCGAAAGGTTTCTCTTCAACTTTAAAATATGGTAGACCAGATTTTTGAAAACATGAGATTTTTCTGATAAGTTTATACACTTTAATCTGATATCCGACATAGAGCAATAGACTTCGGGCTAATTATATTGTCTATTTTTGTCATTTCCATTTCCTCACTTGTAATTTTACTTAATTTTCCTGAAACCTTAGATTAGGCATGCGCTCACAAAAATATAAATGTTATAGACTGTTGATGAAAAATGTGATCGGTGATTTGATTACGACCGCAAGCTCTTTTCAATAAGTTGATCTTATCAACACTTGTCCGATCAATCATTTTAAATTTCATTGCTTACACGACATAAGCATAAGTTGAAAAAGTTTAGGGTCATGATGGAGAATAAATAGTTCAACTAATATAACAGCACTGCTTAATATATTTAAAGTTTCCATCGTGCACTAACCGTCGTAGACCGAAACGCATTAGTGCGACTTAACAGAAGTAGATATATTCTTTATTCTACCTGGCTCAAAAATTTTTCTCTTGCTCATTTTAATTTTTTCTGACCCCCAATAATATCTTGCCCACATAAATTAATTAAAAGTAATTGTTCTTTGCGTAATGTTATCATCGATCATGTGGATTCAATAATTGACGATTGCGGGACAATTGATTGCACTCGTAGGTTGGTATAATCTTGATTCCATTACTTTTCCAGGTGTCCCCTAGTATTTTGTAATTGATTAATGGGTTCTCATTAGTCCCGATAGAGAAAAATTGATTAGACTCTTTGACATCTAATATACGTTTTAAAAAACAAAAAGGAGAATTTTACCCAGAGTCACCTGTCCAATTCCACTAACATATGCAAAACTTCATATTTTAATCGGTCACCTTGATGAACTGCTAAAACAAGAGTTATTCACACAATTACATATTTCTACTTGGAATGGCCTATATTTGAGTCTTCCTAACCTTACACTCGCACACCAAAATAATTTTTCAAGAATTCTGAACTCCCAATAATATTCAGTAGAAATTAAAATAATTTAATTATGACGTCAGCTAAACATTCACTCTAAACAACTAATTCCATGATCCTGTTTGTCATCTTACATAAAGGAAGCTTGTTGAGTGATACCATCGTTGACTAATTTGTGGTAAAATGGTATAACCTTAGTTTATTGAAAGATTTTTCAATGATAATCCGTAATTGACATTTGTACAACTGAACTTGAATTTTTACCATTGCCAATGAAATAATTGCGGGATACATTTATTTTTCTTTGTTTAATAAAGCGATCAATTTATAATCATGCCGAAGAATTATTCAAAGAACTATTCTCCGATTGTATGGGTTGGTTTTCAGACTTTAGCTTAGCAACATTCCCGTTTTCTATTACTAGTTGCTCAACATAGCATAATATGTAAGTTACATCCCAACGTTCTATGGTAATCTGCGGAACATAATGGATAGTTGAATAAATTGAATCAACTGCAATATATATCGAAGGCCTTTTACAATTTCAGGTGCGGTTTCCACTACAGGTAGTCTTCCATAAATTATGTAAGGGCTGCAAAATTAATATACGGTTAATGTTATAACTTTTTTTAAATGTTTTGCTAAGTTTGATTGCGCTATTGACTAAATAATCACTGAATGTACTGAGGCTATGAACACGAATTTGGATTAGCTTTTGGGGCATAATAAAGTCAGCAATAATTACAAAGCAAGCGCATGAACTAGATAATTTTATGCACACAGGAAGGGTACAATGAAATCTTATGTAGTTGTATGCTCGTGATTGTAGAGCACAAACATAAATGCATTTAGGATTTAGGTCTGGTGTAGCAACTAACGACCTAGTTCAAATAATCCCAGAATGTATAAAAAAGTCTGCATGAACGAAATTTATATTCTCATCAGTAAGTGTCAGTTTTACACTCCATACCCACTATATATTTTATCAAGAAATGTAGGAGTTTTGGAAGATAAAATCTCCTACACGAACGTGTACTTACACAGTAATGGAGTTAACTTAATATAGTATCTAGCAGTAAGAATTCAAAAAAACACAAATTATATAATATATACAGAGCCTTTAAAAGGTAAAAATACAATGATTTTAGAGACACTGGTCAAATCCAGAAAATTTTACCTCGTAATTTTTTTAGCTAGCCACCGCTAATTTCTCTAATCTTTAACTATGGTTGATCCCTTTTTTCAGTAGAAGTTTTATCTCCACGGTATTTATGGTTCTTAGTCAGTCCAAGTAAGACGAAATTATGCAGTGAACTAAAGTATTTTATGCTAAATATTGTGTCCTATTATGGACACAAGTTGTCACTATAAGTTGTTTCAAATAAAACAACTAGTACATGATCGAATTAACCTGAGATAAAGGTGACATCTTACTGAGGTTCGCGTCTCCTAGATCGCATATAATCTTTGCATTATTTCTGGTCGGGGTAAAGGTGGTAAATCTCGCACTAAGGCCAAGACCCAATCTACACGTGCTGGTTTTGAGTTTCAGGTTGGTCGTGTTCATCGTCTATTGCGCAAAGGCAATTATGCTGAACGTGTTGGTTCCGGTGCCCCAGCTTACCTGGATGCTGTTCTTGAGTATTTGGCTGCCGAAGGGTTGGAGTTGGCAGGTATTACAGCACGTGACAACAGGAAGCGACGTATAATCTTATTGAGACATCCGTTGTTTACTGGCAACTCAAAATTAGTGGCGACAACGATCAAAACCCATAGTACAATCAGACTGAGGATATCCTAAAAATGGACAGTGTCACCTTCGAAACGTATGCGAATCAACGTAAAATTAGATTAAACTTCTTCAAACAGCATTTTACAGTGTTATGTAAAACCATAAAAATATAGGTCTCAAATATTCCGTCGCGGTAACGAGTAACAGCTCCTTGATATTACGGATGAACCAAATGTTCATTGAAATATGAAAAGGCATCCTTTCTGGTGAATAAATAAGTCGGCAAAATTTTTTTTCTCTGGTCTCGATCGATACTAATAATCCAAATATCTTGTCAACCATGACGCTATTTAATTCAACACAAAGTGGTTGGTTTTATGAAATTGTATTTTAGGTGTGGCACACCTAGCATTCGAACGAAATATAACTCGCATTTGTGGATTCAAAGCGAACAAATCAGATGCTAATATATTTATCGCCATTTAAACGAAGCTTTTCATGGCATGCGACATCGCTGGTTTCAAATACAACCTAGAATTAGTCTTATTTCCACCTCAAACACTCGCGTCAGTGGTTTAACAAATTTTGAACATAAAAAATTGAAGGCAGAGTTATGTTCTGGTAATCACATTATAACGATTGGGTAATTAACAGGAAAGTTCATATTCAATTAAGAAGCTGAAGAGGTATTTGTCTACAATTGTCGAGGTCCTGAAGTAGAAGTGATGTATATTCTCCAATTTCGGTCTCACGTGCTAATGCTGCGAAAAATTTCGATACGTTTGAAAAATTCATCTTGAAGCTAGATTATCGTTCAATATTTCGTTCATAATATATTTCCATCACAGGAACACCAGCGTTAATAGTGGAAATAAAATAACATGCTAATTATCTGGAATTTCAAATTCGCGAAATAAACGATATTAATGGATGAATAATCTTATGTTATAACACAACGAAAACCCACATAGATATTAAGATAGAATCGGCTATGAAAAACGAGTAAGCAAAAGGCATTTAGATTTTCACTTAAATATAAATTTTCTTTAATAATTTACGTTTGAACTTTATATTGCCAATTATAGATCTTGTGTGCTAAGTCATCTTTATGAAGCTTCCAAACAGTCTAGTTAGAGAAATTTTAATAAAAAATTCTCTTGCCAAAATATTTATTCTTATTCAACTAATGAGATCTTACGAAACAAACAGTAAATAAGCGAAGTGATTTAAGAAATCCAAAATTAATTGCGTTTGCATTTTCATCAAAACAATAGCATAAAAGGCGATTAGTCTTGTAAATTGTAATATTTGTACAACATGCGATCAGAAAAATATCTTCTTCCTAACTGTGATTAGTTACACTCTAAGGATCTTTAAAAGCCTAAAACGTGTCTTTAAATTGTTACCAGCGATTTTTAACGAGTAGTCTAATCCAATCGTCCCTAACATTACTAGACATTTTCCTTTATTAAAAAATGAGATGTATGAGTATAGGTTAGGGTATGGAAAATTCTTAAGATTTTTGTTATTTATCAATGTTTAGTCAACACTACGTAACGCTTTAAATAGCCAAGTATTTTTGAATAACGGTAATAGACACTGCATCGATAAATTTATATATATTCCTAGATATTGATATATTTACTGTCCTATTTCCCCACATTCCTCGCCTCAATATATAGTGTGTAAAGTTCATAATACCGGCTCCTAATGAGGAGTCGCCAGTAGGCACGAAATGAATTGGCACCAGATTATACATCCAGTTTATTTTGTCCTTGGTTTATCCTTCTGGTTACAACTGAACTAATTTCTTAATAGGTACGCAACACCTAATACACAATTGAATATATATATATATATATATATATATATATATATATATATATTAAGGAAAGTAAAATCCACTATGCATTTTCAAGCAAATAATATTTCAAATTGTAGCAAAATGTTTTACAAAAGACTTGCTCTGCCATTTATTTTAAAACAAAATAAAATATTATCGTAATTCAGATTGTACTACTAAAGGAGAATTTTTAAATGCAGTCACAATATCCTGAAAATAATCCGTGGATTTCAAATACTAGAGACTGAATAATTTTATTGACCAAATAAAAGCTATTCTGTTTTAAAATGTATTTATAATTGAGATAATTCAATAATTGAACTAAAGAACTGTAATAAAGTTAGAAAATTCCGTTTCGAAATTTAAAGCTATAAATGAACTAGGACGTTGAGTTTGCAAGTCAACTCTTAATTAAAAATTAGTAGTTTTGCGGTACATAAATATACATAAACCTTTATATATATATATATATATATATATATATATATATATATATATATATAATTATATATAGTTAAAGTTAAATCTATATATATATATATATATATATATATATATACGTGTATCTATGTCTATGTGTACCCTCTCTCTCCGGAAGATGCAATGTTTCCATTTTTTTAAAATTCCTAGTTGCCCTCACAATAAACACCGTAATCAGTCTCAAGATAAAGTATGTAGTCATATATTATCATTCAATCCCACAAATTCTGTACAACAATCATGCAAAACACATAAGCCACTTTAACGACTGAAATACATAAATCGCCTTAATGCCCGTACCCAAGTAAAAACTAGTCAATAATTAAAAATTGTGGAGAATTTAAACAAGCATATAAGATTCTTATAGAAAGCATGGTACAATCAATTAAAATTATGACTATTATTTATTTGGCAATATGAGCACCAACAAATTTGCCTGCCACAGAAAAAATATGGTTCTGTACTTTCAGGAATGAAATAGCTCCTGTAAATAACCTATATAAAGTTTATCTTAACGTGAGCCATGCTAGATCAATCACCGTCAAAATTGAAGTCATCCACGTCAAATTTAAATTATATTCGTGAACGGGATCACGTTGTCGTTACCTGAGTGTTTTTTGATGCAATTCAATTTGTTATCTTTGCTCTGGTCTACTCGTTGACGAATGATATGTTAATGGCAATTGGTCTTGATCATTATCACATCCTGTTAAAATTAATGCAGAGTCCGGAATAAGAATTCACGCTTCTATCAATCAATGGACACTGGGATATGACTTCCGTTATAATCAATATAAGAGAACATAGGACCGGACTTAATTATCCGATGAGGTCTGGTATAATCTGGCTTTAATGTAGACTGAACTGCTTCAGTTCGGACACAGGCTTGCGTGCATGTGGGTATTATCTTCGAGATATAAATGGGCAGATGGCGTTCTCTATTTGGCTGCAGACACAGACTATTTAGAACGTGATGTATTCCACAGCTGGTGGCTCATCACTAATTTTAAAACCGAACATTCAATCTATTGGTTATTACGGATTGTAACCAAAGTTGACTTGTGCAACTGACACCTTTATGCTACCAAGATAACTTCATCTCAAACCAAGTAATACTAATTGGAAAGCGGTAAGCCAATCTGACTTTTTGCAATATGTATATAGCGACGCCTATAACCCGCGATTTATGTGTTCCACTAGATCGTTGCACTGAAAGTGAATACTTTTGTTCTGCCTACATCAACTCCAAGGAACGTTAAATTAGCTTGGAAAATATGCGCCATGAAATTGGTACCTTGATCTGTAACTACTACATCTGGTACCCCAAACTTTCATCCAAGCGTAACAAGAATGGTATCCTTGTTTAGACTAATTAGTGGTATTACTTCTAGCCATCACGCCTGTCCATCAATTATATTCATGCAATACTGGAAGCCATCTTCTTCAGGAAGAGCAATAATGTCAATTCTGAATGAGTGTGACGAAACAATTTTGATAGATGAAATAACCGGCATACTAGGACCCAATTGGTAATATCTCGTGAAATGGTCGGCCAAAAGAAACCTTCTTTTAACAGCATTCTTTTAACATCCACACCCGGATGACTCATATTATGTTATTCAGAAAATACCAGACGGCTAAAGTCTGCTACTAACCAAATTTTACTGGCCAACTCTCCTTCAATATTATATGCAATGCCCTCCGCATCGCCTAGCTTGAATTCAGTAAAACGGTCTGGATAACTTTATCGTTATGACTTGAGTTCCTTGTATTCCTGTTGTTTCGTCTGGGAGTCGTGTCATAGCGACAATTTTACATTCTGATTGACTAATGATTTCAAGTCAATGCAAGATAAAAAATTTGCCACCACATTGTATTTGCCTTTTATATAACTAATTCCTCAGTTAAACTTACTAAGGCGAATCATCTGCCGAATTACTCTCTGCGGCAAAAAAATATGGACGTTTCTGTTAGGCGTTCACTAGCGACGCATTGTCAGTCATCACTTTGAATGGACAACACAGCAGATGTCGTTTAAAGTGGAGACAAGAGCCGTGCAGAGCTAGGCGTTTGCTCTCCATTGCCGAATATTTCTTTTCCGTGGCTTTTAACGTTTTGAAATAAAATGCAAAGAGGTGCATTTCACACTCTAACTCTCGTTCTAGTTTTGCGCCCATGACTACATCGAATATGTTGCGGTAAATTTTTAACAATGCATTGATGTGAACAGTATGCATTGGGTTATGTTGTGCAAGCAGACATTAACTTCGTTTAAAAATTCAATTGTCGAATGTGTCGCAGCGCAGACGTAACTAAGAATTAGGTGACTTCAGCCCTTGGAGATATCTCGTTAGACGTGCCTGTTGTTCCACCTTTAAGGTAATAAAGGCCTATAGTAATTTCATATGCCAATAAAACAACGCATTTCTTTTGTATATGTCGGTGCGAGAAATTTTGTGATAACTTAGATTTTGCTTTCTGGGTTATTTATAATGCCATGCGTGATTGAATACCCTAGGAACTTGACTTGTTGCACTTTCCAATGTTTAACACAAGACCAAACAGATCGATACGTGCAAGGGTCTCTTTGATGTCTCGTAAATGCTGTTCGAAATTTATCTTCAACGTATGAATTGGTGCATGAAATTTTCCTGAATACTTTATTCATGAATCTAAAATTTCAGTAATGAATTACAAAAACCAAAGTACAAACGCTTATATTCGAATTGCGCAAAAGCGATACTTGCAGCTGTTTTCGAAATGTTTCATCATCGAGTGGAATCTGACAGTATGCCGATTTGAGGTAAAGCACTGCAAACTGTTGATGTTGAGCAGTAATATCTTTAAAATTATCTATTGGATAACGATCCAGAATTGCAAATCCAGTGAGGGATCAATAATCATCGCATAATATCTAATAATCAACGTGTGACTTGGCTTGCATTTGGACAGGTGGTGCACGTGGACTAGAACTAAGATGAATAATACTGTTGTCCAGCATATAAACAAAAATGGCCCTGGTAGCCTGTAATTATTTCTGATCTAAGGATTCAGTTTTGGTGAAGACTAGAGAGCCTTTAGTTGCTAAGTTTTGTTGTGTAGTCAATATATTTTCAGCAATTAGATTTGATATTGTAATGTTTGTATTTTTTGGAAACCGTCAACGATCTCACGTACTCATGGATGTACTGATTCGAACGAGTCATTACACTTGAATAAAAATACTAGACGATCGTCATTACCTACAAAGGTACGTTCAATTCAACTCATAAATGAGTCTAGCAAAGTACCTGTAGCTGCGATAAATATTAAATGCTAATGATTTCCTTCTTATTTTAATAGAAGAAAATATTATGTGTGTAATAAAGAAATTGAATAATAATTAGATAGACGAAAGGAGGATCGAAATATCATGGTAATATCGGACTAAAAATTACGGAAGAAAACAATAACGATAGCATCCAAATACAGTATACGAACCATTTGGAGACAAGCCCTTAATCGAGGCACTAATCATCCAATTACGAAGTAGAAAATTGAAACGTTAGACTCGTTAGGTTGCCATGTAACGACAGTAACCTCATGTATGTTAGACGGACCATGTGGTAAATTAAGTTTGGAAGAGGTTAACATAGCACTGCATGAAAATACTTATGCGGTAACATATCAGATCTTGTGCATCATTCAGCAGATACGGGACATGCAATTAACTGGGTCATATATAGAAGTCGACCAATATTTAGTCGTTATAGATTGACAAGATTGATTAGAGTAACTATTGAAATTAAATCGAGAAATAGCATATTGTATAAAATGGTATAGATAAATAAATAGACCTGATTTGGAGCACAAATCCAAATAGCGTTATGAAGCGAAGACTGCACGAATGATAGGCAGTACCTATTATCAAGTTAAAGAGTAAGCACGTTAAATTAAGATAAATTTGCGGATTGCGGAGGAAGACTAATTAACGAAGTCTTAAATAATTTTAAGATTACCTATTTATCTTTTCTTTATTACACGCCATCTGTCAGTATCTATTAAATTAGCTCTATTATATTATGTAACATATAAACAAACCTTCAAGGTAAATATAATCTCTTCTTTATTCAGTAGTAACCGTACATAATTTCATTTCTGATCTCAGGCACTTAAACTTTCTGTCGTAATTGAATTTAATACGTTACCTATTTTTATAACTTTTGAACAGCCATTAATTACGCGAGCTCTGATAACAAATAATTAAGCCAAGTTTATGAGGTTCACATAAGCACCAATCCAATTTAATATAAAATTAGTTCAGTTGTGACCAGAAGGATAAACCAAAGGCAGCATGAACGGAAAGTATAATCTCATGCACATTCGTTTCGTGCTTACTGGCGACTCATCAGTAGGAGCCGGTATTACGCCCTTTAACCACTATATATCTGGTAGAAGAATGTGGAATAATAGGACGGTACAATCTCCTAGACGAATGTGTAAACCTGTAATAGTGAAGCTAACATAATCTGAAGTCAACGACAATACGACTTCAATGCTAACTCACACTATATATATATATATACCGAGTCTGTAAAGGATACTAACACTATGGCTATTGTGTTAGTAACTGATACCCTTTTTTGAAATCGATGAGTACCGGATACTAACACTATGGTTTCCGAGTCGGCACATGATACCAACCAGATGGATATAAATTTATGCTAAAGTTCACCCAAATTGAGAATTACAACAATTTCCGAACACCTGTTACCCCAGTTAAACCATACACTTGGCCTTCACCGATATCCGCTATCACACATATCGTCCTATTATTCCACATTCTTCTCACCGAATATATAGTGGTTAAAGGGCGTAATACCGGCTCCTACTGATGAGTCGCCAGTAAGCACGAAACGAATGTGCATGAGATTATACTTTCCGTTCATGCTGCCTTTGGTTTATCCTTCTGGTCACAACTGAACTAATTTGTTACTAGGTTCGCAAAACCTAATACATACCTGCATATATATTAGTTCTTCGCAACAAACAGTATTTAACTGTAATATATTGAATTGAATGATGTCATGCTTACCGCGAAATGTGATAACTGATATCGATGAAGGCCAGAGTGTATGGTTTAACTGGAGTAACAGGTGTTCGGAAATTGTTGTAATTCTCAATTTGGGTGAACTTTAGCATAAATTTATATCCATCAGGTTGGTATCATGTACCGACTCGGAAACCATAGTGTTAGTATCCGGTACTCATCGATTTCAAAAAAGGTATCAGTTACTAACACAATGGCCATAGTGTTAGTATCCTTTACAGACTCGGTATATATATTATATAGTGTGAGTTAGCATTGAAGTCGTATTGTCGTTGACTTCAGAATATGTTAGCTTCACTATTACAGGTTTACACATTCGTCTAGGAGATTGTACCGTCCTATTATTCCACATTCTTCTACCGAATATATAGTGGTTAAAGGGCGTAATACCGGCTCCTACTGATGAGTCGCCAGTAAGCACGAAACGAATGTGCATGAGATTATACATTCCGTTCATGCTGCCTTTGGTTTATCCTTCTGGTCACAACTGAACTAATTTGTTACTAGGTTCGCAAAACCTAATACATACTTGCATATATATTAGTTCTTCGCAACAAACAGTATTTAACTGTAATATAAAATTGTTAGTATAACCTAAGGTATGTATAAGATAGTAATGGCAGTTCATCTATTAGGGCCGTTTGGCCTTAATTGGGAACTCTTCAATTTCTGTCTAGTATTTTAGTGGCGGACGAGTTGGAAAAGCGGCACACTTCTTTCGGAGCTACTTTACTTACCCACTCTACTACCTGTCGAAAATCACATAATTTTCATTTCTTTATTAATTTCTGTCGTTTGTTTAGACTTTCTTTTGAATCAAGCCTTTGTTGCATTGTTTTATATTTAAATTTCTTGGATACTTACCATGTCAGAATTTCGTGGTCAGTCTATTCCTTTTATGTTGCTCCTATCCCCACTAGGAGGTCACCTATTCATGCTTTATTTATCAAATAAATGTAGACCAAAAACTTTGACGTGTGCGTAGGTGAACTGACGTTAATCACGACAGTTACACATATACTGCCACATTTAACGCCAATACTTGGAGGTTATTTTTCGCATGCACAAAACATTTATTATCTGGTTTGATTATACAAAATGCAATTAAAATTGCAAAGTAGCGCTATCACTCCATCTTGTCAACTAGCTGTATTGGGGATATCAACTAAATAAGAAGTTACTTGTAAGTTAGGGAAAATGTCGAAGGCATTTCGAAAGAATAGTCATAATTTGTCATATGATCACTGCATACATGTAGACTCACGCACAACAATAATCATGACACACCTATTTAATAAAAGTGCAGTTCGATCTCAAAGATTTGCTGGTTAGTATAAATGAATTCATTCAAACAAAATATACTAATTGACTTTAAAATGTCAAATTTATTGGTGTGATTAGCTTACAATTGAAAAAGGTGTTCGAATTACGACCTCGAAATATTCATAGCAAAAATGAGAACAAGCAGTGTAGAAATCATATTTCGAGAAATAATGATCACCTAATTAAACATTTATCTTTCACGCAAAATATTATTTGTAATTAAGAAAACATAGTAGAAATGGATATTTTTCTTTGTTTTGTATTTCAAAAATTTCCGTTGCTTGAAAGCCATTGTCATGAATGTCTGGCATTTTGATGCAATTTCAACGAGCTGATAAACTTAACATAAAGTGGATAAATTTAAGATTTCCTATATCTTGGAATAGTATGTGCCAGACAACTAGATGTGAGTGCTAAAATATGATTACATATATATATATATATATATATATATATATATATATATATATATATATATATATACAAATTCATTTGTAATACATTAATTCAGTTTGCTTAGCAAGAACATTTCTTTGACTAATGAATATTATCAACCTGCAGGCAATTTTATTGTGATTTATTATTGATTTCGTGAATGGTAGAGTAAGTAGAATATTTTAGCATTCTGATAACTTAATAAAGGACAATGTTGGAAATGTAATAAGTTTTGCTTTGAATGACTTAAATGCGTAAAAGTGCTGGATAAACAATAGCTGTGTTAACTTAATTCATTATTTGTACACTTTGTCTCCCGCTTTTATTGTTCTTTGATACACTTCAGCATGACTAGGCCTTTTTAAAAGAATGACATATGAAATATGTCAATGAAAATTGATATCATTGTGTTAATCATAACATCACTTAATGTATGTGTTAGTGTAATAGGCATGTTTACTGCGTATCAGGTATCTTAAAACTGCACCAAATTGACTCGCTAAAGTCGCTGTGTGTGAAAGTTGAAGTCCCATGTACACGCGAGATTTCTGTTTACGGGCGACTCACCTCAAGGTGTTGGCACTACACCCTACTCCCATTGTATATTTGGTCTTCACTCGAGCAGTTAATGATTGTTGAATCATATAAATATTCATTTCAATACCACTTCCTCATTTAGCGTGGTCCCTGTTCAATAAAGACAGGTTTGGTGTACCTAATTTGAACTTATGGTTTAAAGAGATAAAACATGGGCTTCATCTGAAGAAAAGGCTTACCAAAATTGCGTAAACTAGTCAATATCTGATAATTGTGTGTACCGCACAAGAGAATGACGCGGTTGACAGTTTCACAGACTCCGAAGCCAATAGGCCCTGTCTGATTCCCGTCTGAGAGAAAGATCTAGACAATATTTGGAAGGTTCTCAACAAGAACAAAATCAGTCTACTGGATGCAATGTCTTTCCTTGACTACACGATTCTTCGTTTATAATGGCAAATATAAATATAGAAGGATTGGTGTTCATAATCAGCTCGCAATCATGACTGAAATATTTGTTATATTTATCCATGCAATCAATGTATGTCCCACTGAATAAATAATCTATTTTATATTTGTATATTAAAACAGCTGTAGAGTCAATTTCATATATTAATTCTTTAGCAATTCAAATAAGGACAAAACCGGTCCAATGAATGAATTGCCTTTTCGACATTATACAATGCTTGTATGTACATACTGGGACTGGTGTTCACACCAGAGTCGCAACCTTGATTTAAATAATTGATATCACCACCCGCGCAACCAATGTTCGTTTAATTTTAAGTTAAGTTTGGTTAACAAGAAAATATTAAAATTTTAAATATTTTAGCCCTATGGGAAAATTGGTTGCCAAAAATTCACATCGAAAGATAGAAGTTACGAAATATCGCTGGTTTATCGCGATACTACTAGTTGGATTCTATAATTGTGCACTTGTAAACTCGTTTAGGACAGTTGAGTTTTCTATTGTATGATTGCGTAAATGCATGCGCATTGCTGGTAATTTGGTGTCGTTTCGCATCATAACATTGCATTGATTAGTATGGGCTTTCTCGGAAGTGGTAAAATATGCTGCCTCTATTTATGGAATTGAAATGCTTCAATGAAACGAAATTTGAATGTGAAGAAAATATAATTTAAATTCATTGACAGTCTTGTCTATGCTGTTGTACCAAGCCGCTATGAAATATTGATAACAATACCTCTTTCCAATCAAAATAGACGGGCAACAACGTAAGATTACCTTGAGATGCAAAATTGCTGGACACCTATTTAGATGCAGCTAAATTCATCACTTTAGAAAGTAAAGATTTTCCTGGATGAAAGTAAATTATTTAAGTAAAATGCCTAGATATACTTTGTAACTTGCTTATATCTGTTTGGTTGCAGAGCACAAAGATACATGATTTCGTGTACCAAGAAATGCGCAGCTAGTAAAACTTCAAAGTATATAGCAATAGGTGGAATTGCTAAATTGTTCAGGACTAAAAGGTATAATCCAATTGATGCAAGCTATTGGTAATTAATGGCTAATTGCCAATGGAAACCAGCACCACACCGCAAACGCACTATTTATATGATCAAGGGATACGCGGAAATTGGTCGTTGCAGTATTATAGGCTTATGAGCGTTAAGCAGTAGCCGAGTTTGCCAGTAGAGAACACCCTCACATTACTGGAGTAACAGGTGTTCAGAAATTTTTGTAATTCTCAATTTTGGTGAACTATAGCATACATTGAAATACACTGAAAGTCGCGTTTTCGAGACTCTATATGGTGGTTGCTTCACTACTGCAGGTTTAAACATTGGTCTAGGAGATTTTAGCGTCCTATAATCCCTCATTTCTCACCAAAATATATTGTAGGTATAGAGCGTAGTACTGGCTTCTACTGATGAGACACCAGTAAGCACGAAACGAATGTGCAAGAGATTATACTTTCCGTTCCTGCTGTCTTTGTTTGTGATTTGTTTAAATAAGTTCTTTTGATAAGGCCAACAATTTTTTTAACTAATTCTGGATTTGTTACACTATATACACACACAAACATATATATATATTTATATATATATATATATATATATATATATATATATATATATATACTTGTAATTAGGAAGAAAACATCATTAATAACAAAGTGGATAATAGCCATTTATTTCGAGAACACTAAACTATATAAATGAAAGATTGTAAAGTGAAGTTTAGTTATTTTCAAACAATTGACCATTGTCCACTTCTTTATTAGTGTGTTTTCCTCCCTAATTGAAAATATACCTTGTAATATTCGAAGGAAATGGATATAAGAATATATATATATATATGATTAGTAATTTTTAACAACAGGACCACTGAATAATCAAATGTATATTTTTTGTAAATAATTTAAAAATATTTAATTTACACTCACCAAGACAAATAAATATCTTCAGTTACAAATGTTATAATTCTCCATTTGATTTTGTTGAGTGAGAAAATGTATTATTTTGAATTTTATGTGTATTTGCTTGCAGTTGATGTGCGACTATTTGTGCTTATTACGTGCTGGCATTTGAGTTTCTTTATCTATGCGTCTGTGAGCGACTAGTAGTCTTTTCCCCCGTATATCTAAGAATTTTTTTTGATCTGATGGCCCTGTTATAGATCTAATGAGTTTAGACAGGCTTTCAATTTTTGGGCAATTTCACACACGATTCTTTCTCGCTTGTTGTCTTTTATATCGTATTAATAATAAATAGTGTTTTATCGGCCAGATAACAATACTAGGAATATATGTATGTATGTATATATAGAGAGAGATATATATATATATATATATATATATATATATATATATATATATATATATATATATATATATATATAGAGTGTCAATAAATGCATTTGTGCGTGTCTGTGTGCGTTTAGGTGTAATTCCCATTGTATTACAAAGTGATGATCTGGATCCAGTTTTTCTTGCATTAATAGATCGAGTTGTGGATTTGACCGCATTTTTCTTGTGCGGGACAATTGATAGCACTCATAGGTCGGTAAAATCTTGAACTTCCTTCATCTTCAGATGATGTAATTTTTGGCCTCAATTGATGGGTTCTCACTTGTCCCTTCTTCTTTAAGCCTTCAATTAGCTGATTGTCTGAAAATGACGTTGGATCAAGATTTTCCATTGTTCTTTGTCCTATATTTCGAGACCATACATCTTTTAAAATAGATCGAGTGTTGGAAAGTATTTCAATTTTTGGCTATTGCATGCACATTTTTTTTGTGATGAGTTTAATTTGATCGCCTTTGTAATAGCAAAGCGTGTGCAGAATTTGGTGTAATTTTACTAATTGTTTTTCATGATATTGTTGGCATTTGCGAACTGTTTTTACTTACATCTGTTTTCAGATCGATCAAATGGTTATTGATATTAGTTCAAT